>JASTWK010000414.1:0-161000 GCA_030770225.1 Temnothorax unifasciatus | reverse complement strand
AGCGAGCGAATAATGTCACGCCGGCATTCGAACGGCAGAACGCGGCGACGCCATCGCACGTTCCGTCATCCGCACACGAAAATATGGAAGGTTCTAGACTTTCGATCCTGAGTTCCGTCTCTCCCGCCAATGCCAGTTTTCACTATTGGCATCGCAGATTCCGGCATACGGAGGTGGAGCTGACGAAAATGTGCAGCGATGGGTACAGCGAGTCGATCAAGTTGCTTACGCTCATAGAGTGGCCGACGATGTAACATTGCTTGCGGCTTCAAGTAATTAACGAAAATGGCGAAGAAGTGGTACGACACGCAGTCAGGCCCGGTATTGACTTCATGGGGCGGGCTGTCGCCAAGCATTGCTCAAGATTGTTCGAGCGGAAACTCCCATTCTATGTGGTCATGCAGAAGATTGAAGCCAGAAAATGGACACCATCTAAGAAACGTTCCAGGAATACGCCATAGACAAGTTGGCGTTAATGCATAATCAAGGTCTACCTGTTCAAGACACGGTTGATTTACTGATCGGAGGTATTACCGAAAGATCACTAAGGGCTACAGCGGCAGCAATCCCTGCCACATCAGTCGAGCGATTCGTCGATCAAATGTGCCAGATAACGTCAGCTGTTGGTACGTTCGAGAAGAAATCGTCCGACTACAAATCGAACGAGAACAAGACAGCTAATTGCAAAAATTGCGGAAAGAAAGGCCATAATCATAAGGATTGCAAAGACACCGAGCTTACGTGTTTCTTTTGCAAGGGCAAGGGCCATCGAAAAGTGGATTGCCCTAAATGGAAGAAGAAGAGTTCTTCAACACCCGGTGAAACGCCTGCAGCGGTAGCAGCGGTCAAGGACAAAGACGAGGTTCCTGCATCTACGGTGGTTGCATCCGAGTTACCAGCGGCAGAGATTCCGGAAGTGCCAATCTCGACGGTTGCAGCGGTGCAGCAGGATGCGGCGATAATTTCAATTAAAGACCCTGTCGTTAAGGTAGTGCAGTTGAATGGTAAGCGTTGTGAATTATCTGCATTAATGGACACCGGAAGCCCAGTATCGTTTATGAAAGATGAGATTTGTAAAAAATTCGGTTTAAACGATTCAAGTAAGTTAATGGAATCTAAGCGTAAATTCACTACGTTGAATGATTATCCGATTCCGGTTAAGGGCATTGTCAGAGCTTCAATTACCCTGAATTCTTATCCCGACAAAAAATACGACATTGATTTGCATATCTTAGATAAAGATAATTTCATGTACGATCTAGTCATGGTCGCGATTTATGGAAAATAAGGTTACATTGTCATTGCATGCCGATGAGGAAGCCAGTGACATTAAGTTTTTTCCGGAAGATTTTATGACTACGGATATTTGTGCGGCCATTGAAACAGAAAGAGATTATCAAATCGATTTCGGTGAAGACGTGAAAGAAAAGTTGAAACAAATAATTCAGGAAGTTGAGGAAGCTGACATCCCTGTCGTCGATGACGGTTACGCGGTTAGAGTTAAGTTGCGCGATCCGTCTATATACGCGTATGCCCCGCGTCGTTTATCGTTCGAAGAAAGGAGACAAGTCCAAGAAATTATTGATGATCTCCTAGCTCGCGGTGTCATTAAACCGAGTACTTCACCTTATTGTGCACGCATCGTTTTAGTGCGAAGAAAGAACGGCAAGTTAAGGTTATGTGTCGATTTTAGGCCGTTAAACGCTAGAATGTGGAAACAAAAATGCCCGTTCCCGGTGATCGAGGATTGTATCGCGGAAATCGGGGATAACGAGGTCTATACGTTGTTAGACTTAAAAGATAGTTTCTATCAGGTGAAAGTACACCCCGACGACACTAAATATTTTGCATTTGCGACACCCGACGGTCAATTCGAGTCAACGGTGTTACCTTTCGGATGGAGTGAGTCAGCCGCTGAATTTCAGAAAAAGTTAAAGGAAGATCTCAAAGATCTCATCCGTCGTCGTAAACTGATTGTGTACATTGATGACATTATGATTCCGTCGAAAACTGTCGAGGAAAATTTAGAAACGTTAAAAGAAGTGCTTTGGATTTTGAAGCAACATGGCTTTCAGTTGAATTACGAGAAATGTCAATTTCTTAGAAAGAGAATTGAATTCTTAGGGTATGATGTATCATCCGCAGGTATATCTATTAGTCAAAGGCATACAGAAGCGATTAAAGCTTATGCTTACCCGCGGAACATCCATGAGCTGCAACGGTTTCTTGGCTTAGCAAACTATTTTAGAAAGTTCATCAAAGATTTCGCATTAATTGCAAGGCCGTTGTACAACTTGCTTAAAAAATCGGTTGATTATGTTTTTGAAGAAGCACACATTAAAGCTTTCGACACTCTCAAGCAAAAGTTAACGTCATATCCGGTATTACGAGTATATAACCCTGAAGCTGAAACAGAATTGCATACGGATGCAAGTTCACATGGGTTAGCAGCCATATTGTTCCAAAAACAGAGTAATAGCCAGTGGGCGCCAATTGCGTATTTTAGTCAGGCAACTAATAAGGCCGAGTCGAATTACCATAGCTTCGAGCTCGAAATGTTAGCGATAATGAGAGCGATTGATAAGTTCCACGTTTTTCTTTACGGAAAGGATTTTACGATCGTTACGGATTGCCATGCGATTGTATATGCGGTTAACAAAGCGAATTTGAATCCAAGGATTGCGAGATGGGTTTTACAATTACAGAACTATCGGTTTAAAGTGGTTCATAGACCAGGGAAACGAATGCCTCATGTAGATGCTTTGAGTAGGCAAGTGGCCTATGTAAACTTTATGACTTTAGAAAGAGAGCTTGAGTTCAAGCAGTTGCAAGACGATAAACTTAAACAGATTGCTAACGATCTAGAATATGAAAGTAACGATAAATTTGATAAGTTCGAGCTTATAGATGGATTGGTCTACCGAAAAGATGAAGACCGTCCTCGTTTTGTAGTTCCCGAAATTAGGATTAACACTATTATTAGAGTCTATCATGACGACATGGCTCATTGTGGTTTTTTTTAAAACTTTTGAAGGCATTTACGCGACGTATTGGTTTCCTTCCATGCGTAAAAGAATAAGGGATTACATCGACAATTGTATGACATGTTTGATTGCTAACTCTTCAACATGTTCACGAGAAGGTGAAATGCAGTTAACACCTGCTCCTTCGGCACCGTTCGAAATTATACATATAGACCATTACGGTCCATTACCTGCTACGTCAGATAATTTTAAGTATATATTAGTGATAGTTGATGCATTCACGCGATTTACGTGGTATTTGCCCACGCGGACAACGACGTCCAAAGAGACCATTGATAAATTACTTTTCCTTTTTAATGTGTTTGGAAATCCTAAGGAAATAGTTTCAGATAGAGGCACGGCCTTTACATCACGAGAATTCCTTGCTTTTCTTAAAAAATTGAATGTTAAACATAGAAAGGTCGCAGTAGCCTCACCTTGGGCTAATGGTTTAGCCGAACGTTCTAATAGGTTCCTCAGGACATCCTTAACTAAAGTAATAGATGATCAGCATGAGTGGAAAACTCATTTATTAAAAATTCAATACGTGGTCAACAATACGGTTAATTCTTCTGTAAATTCTACCCCTTCTAAATTGCTTTTAGGATACGACCAACACGGTCATTCAGATATTGTTCTTAAGCGTTTGTTAGATGATATAGCTAAGATAGACAACGACTTAGCACAGGAGCGTCAAAAAGCGCAAGATATAGCGGTCGAAGCAACCGAAAGAGTTAAAAAGTATAATAAAATGTATTATGATAAGACTCATAAGACTCCGTCACAGTACAAGGTTGGCGATTATGTATTAGTGCGGGACTTACAGTCCAAAGTCGGCGAAAGCAAAAAGCTTAAACCTAAATATAAAGGTCCGTATCAGGTGGCAAGAGTTCTTAATAAGAATCGTTATGTAATAACGGATATCCCAGGTTTTAACGAAACATCTAGACCGTATAATGCGATATTATCACCCGATAAGTTTAAACCTTTAGTTAAACCAGTCCTACCCCCATAAATGTTAAGTTGCGTTTAAGTGTATACGTAGGTTAAGTGCGTGAAAAAATTATATTGTATTCGGATTAGTGCATAAGTCCATATTGCGAAAGTTTGTATTGCATTTTTATTTTGTATCTGTTGTTCCTAACACATTCGAGTCGAATGTAATTGCAGGCTGGCCGAAGCTGTAAGAAATCTAGGAGTATTTTTATGGTTCGTGGCGTAAGGCCGCACTAGCGTCGTGATACATGTAGGTGGCGCACGGTCGCCGGCCTATCCGGTTGATATGCGGAGGGCGCAATGGGCGCTCAGTAACGAGGGATCTTGGCGCGCTTCAACGGGCGTACACGTCCGTGCAAGTCGAGTCCAGTCGAGTCTTGTTCGAGCTTCGCCAGTAGTCAGTCGCAGTTACGTTCGTTCCGAAAGTCTTACACGAGAGTTTATTAAATAATATTCCAACTGAACATTGAATCCCAGTTATTCGACCATCCTTACAATATATATATATATATATACATATATATGTATAGAGTGCTTTTCATAAATCGTTTCGCTCAAAAAACCGCGATCTTAGCCGTTCGGAATCGGCGTTAAACTGTAGGTCCCATATACAATGTGTATAATACACGTACGCAACACTTGTATATGAAGAGAAATCACCACGCTCGGACACGAGTAATAGGACTGAGGATGGATATACATTATATATCCTCCTCATTCTATTACTCGTGTCCGAGCGTGGTGATTTCTCTTCATATATACATGTGTTGCGCACGTAGATTATACACATTGTATATGTTGGGAGACAAAACTTGGAATTCTTTAAAATTTTAATTTTTTTTAAATTTTTATTCAGATTTTATTTAAATTTGTTAGTAAATTCGACGTTATAGTCATTTTCAAAAGATTTCCAAGTTATGTGTCAATTGGCCTCCACGTGGCGTCTCCTGGAAATGCTTTATAAAAGCAGCTAACAAATTGACACGCTTATATATTTTTGAAATATATGTATAAAGAAATGATTGCAAAGGTATAATGATAATATGATATAATTATATCAATAATTATATGTAATAATTTCTTTATACATATGTTTCAAAAATATATGTACAATTTACATAAGTACATATCGGAAATTTATTGTAAGTTTTTTTTATTAACTTTTATTTATTTTTATTTTAAATTTTTTAAATATAATTTTACATTAATTTGAAAAAAATAGCAATATATTTTTAATAAATAAGAATTCTGCACAATTTCTTTTTTTTTAAGTACTACGCAATAAGAATATTGACTATAATTTTGACAAATTCTTAAATCTTTATTACTTTTTAAACATAAAGTAATTATAGTTTAAAAATAGACAAAAATTTATTGAGAAAAAGTAATCCCCTAATTTTTTTTAGCAGTGTATATGTTTTACATTAACATGTAACAGTTTCATTGTTTATTTATTATTAATTTACTTCTTTTCTTTTTTTGAATGCCATGTCTTTATATACCAATATAATTAAGTTAAATGGCCAGTTTTTATAGTCCGTTTTTATATTCAAAACCGTTTTAAATATAACATTTTAAGATGTTATAAACCAATTAATCATAAAGTCGTATTAGCATTTTAAAACATTATAAGATGATTTTGAAACAAGAAAGGACTAAGAATACGAACCAATACGTTTGTTCAAATTTGCAAAATATATTAAAATAATAATTGCATGCTTATATAAGATTTGTTTTTAGTAAAAAATTTTAAAACTTAAAATAATATTAAAAATTAATATTAAAATTTAATTTTGTTGTGTTCGTTCTATTATACCTCCGGACCGCATAGTTTTAACGATGACAATAAGATTTAAAACTTGACGCGCAATTTAATCATTGCTAAATAACTTGTAACTTGATAAGGACCCAGAGGTCGAAACGTCGTTTTGATTAATATTAAAATTATTGCCAGTTAGGCCGACGAAATTTTGTGTTTTATTATTATTTAATATTAAATAATTAATATAACACATAGATAATGTTAACCCTTACTTGCCACACTTCTGTAGAATCACGTACTTGCCACACTGTGGTGGAATCTACCCCAGCGACAAAAATTGTTATTAACAAATAAGCTATTCAATATTTTAACTTGCCAAATTTTTTAAAACTTTTTAAGAGCTTACTTTTAAAAGTTATATAAGTTATATAGCCAAAAAGTAAAATTATGTATGATAAAAAAATTAAAATAGCAAAAAAAATGAAAAATGGCTGTTTTTACAAAAAAATTCATAATTTTTTTATTTTTTCATAAAAATGGCTAAAAATTTAGCTGAGTCTTCTACTGATGTAGTACTACAAGAAAAGTAGTTTAGTGACCCTTTAAAAAAAGGTATTCATTCTGAGATCTCACTACACTTTGAACGACTGCCACAGACAGACTAACGGTCCCGGCGTAAAGCTCGGTGTCCACGATGCAAGAACTGTGCCCAAGTTTCGGTTTAAGCCAATGAATCTGCTACTTTTCTGTAAGAGCTGCAAGTTGATTGGTTTAAACCGAAACTTGGACACAGTTCTTGCATCGTGGACACCGGGCTTAATGCCACTGGCTTGAGGGGATAGTGGCATGCTCGAACTATTGACAGATGTCGCTATAGACCCGCTCCCCGTAGAGTCCCTATAAGAAGAGTCTGGACACCGCCCGTCTGATTTCGGATTGGTTCCTCCATGTATGGGATGAAACCGGAAGTTTCTTTGATTAGGATGATCCGTAGATGTGCGCGTAAAAGTGATGATTACAGTTTACGAAATGTGTTAAAAGAGAAGTGAGTTTGTGTATTTCTTGTGATTAAGATGTTTTAAAAACTAAATAGATAAATGCATGAAATTTGTACAAATCAATACAATTAAATTTGTAACATATGTATAGGTTATATTAATCTGTCTTTTATTATTGCAGTATTAAAATGCCTTATTGTGCAGCTAAAAATTGCAAAAATACATCCACACAGAACATTAAAATGTGTAGCTTTCCAAAAGAGAACGAAGTACGAACTGTGTGGATAAATAATATAGGACGTAATAACTGGCAGCCCAAAAAAGATTCACGCTTGTGTGAAGTATATATGTTATGTAGTATATTCACACACACACACACACACACACACACACACACACACACACACACACACACACACACACACACACACACACACCCACCCACCCACACACACACACACACACACACACACACACACACACACACACACACACACACACACACACACACACACACACACACACACACACACACACACACACACACACACACACACACACACACACACACACACACACACACACACACACACACACACACACACACACACACACACCACACACACACACACACACACACACACACACACACACACACACACACACACACACACACACACACACACACACACACACACACACACACACACACACACACACACACACACACACACACACACACACACACACACACACACACACACACACACACACACACACACACACACACACACACACACACACACACACACACACACACACACACACACACACACACACACACACACACACACACACACACACACACACACACACACACACACACACACACACACACACCACACACACACACACACACACACACACACACACACACACACACACACACACACACACACACACACACACACACCACACACACACACACACACACACACACACACACACACACACACACACACACACACACACACACACACACACACACACACACACACACACACACACACACACACACACACACACACACACACACACACACACACACACACACACACACACACACACACACACACACACACACACACACACACACACACACACACACATACACACACACACACACTTTTTTCTATATTTAATATTTTTTTATTTTGTTCTTTGCATAGGTTCATTTTGATGACGATCAATGGGAAAAAGTAAAAATAGATGGAACTAAAAAATTAAAATGGAAAGCTATACCTACAATATTTGGAGAAGCAGCTCAAATCCGAACAAAAATGATACAAAATAATAATTGTCAGCAAAGTAATGATTAAAATTCATGATACAATTAAATTAAAATCTGTAACTTATTTACATTACTATGTTAAAATATTCGAATATCTTTCTCTTTTTAGACAACAAGTTTTTTTATTTACAACAGATAAATAATAACAATATATTTTATGTTTTTCAAGAAGTATCTATTCAGGAAGAAAATTTGTCAACAAGTACTGAAAGCACGAACCAAGTAAATACAAATACAGTTGAGATTTCGGAACTGCCACAAAATAACAACGTGGAAAAGGAGTGTAAAGAAGAAGAAAATAAAAAAGCTGAGTTGGCGTTAAATTCTAAGACATTTCTTGAATATAAACAAAGGTTGGAAAGAATGGAGAAGCTTTGGTTGCAAAGTCAGAGAAGCAGAAGAGGAATAAATATACAGTTGCAGAAAATAAAAATAAAACTGAAGAGACTACAACAGGATGTACGAACGGTGAAAGCTATAAATAAGCTATTTAGTAAAGATCAGATTAAACTTTTGACTATATACAAAAAAATGCGGCGTTGGTGTAACGACACATTAACCACAGCTTATCGTTTAAAGTTTGCTTGCGGATCGCATGGATACGAAGAATTACTTCGAAATAATTATCCATTGCCTTCTCTTCGTACTCTTCGTAATTTAGAAAATTTAAAGTTTTTACCTGGTATTTCTAATGAAATATTTAAATTTTTGAAACTCAAAGTAGCTCAATTTAAAAACAATACAGATAAAGATTGCATTGTTATCGTGGATGAGATGAACATAACACCTGGAGAGTTTTATTGTCCGTCGACAAATACATTTCTCGGTAAATCCACAATACCTAATGCAACTGAGAGTAATATACAAATAAATACTCACAGCGAAAAACTTTTTGCAAATCATGCATTAGTTTTTTTGCTTGGTGGAATTGCCAGTCGATGGAAACAGATTGTTGGATATGAGTTTACATCTGGCTCTATACATGCTCAAGTTTTTAAATTATTGAAGACATTATTAACAAAGCAGAAAACATCGGTCTGCGAGTACATGCTGTTACCTCAGATATGGGAGGATCAAATCAAAGTATGTGGAAACTGTTTGGAGTAAATGTTTCTCGATACTCAACTATTCAAACTTTCTGTGAACAGCCATGTGATAAATCTCGTAAACTTTATTTTTTTCCTGATGCAGTTCATATTTTTAAAAACATTAGATGTTGTTTACTTAATAACCGAGTTTTTAAACTTTCACAAGATATTGTAAATAAACACAACTTACCATCTAATAGAGTTTTAATAGATCACATTAAAGATTTATCTAATTTTCAAAAAGATATGGAATTGAAACCAGCTCAAAAATTAAAGGATGAAAACTTGAACCCTAATCAACATTTCGGTAAAATGCGTGTTACAAATTCAACAAGTGTGTTGAGTCATGATGTGAGCTCTGGACTCAAACTTTTATCAGAAGAAACCTCTAAATTGGACTATGTAACAACATCGTGGTTTGTTGAGCAAATCACAAAGTGGTTTGATCTGATGACTAATCGTAACCTTGTATTAGCTTTGTCTATGTTAAAACCACAGAAATATTATGAAACAGTTGAGTTTTTAAATACAATTATTAGTATGTTCAATGAAATGGAAATCGAGATACCGTCCGTATGAAAACCAATTCAAACTGCTGAATGTCAACCACATCATTCCTTCAATTATCCCAGTATCTTTTGAATGAAATGGGTTTCCAGTTTGTACTCTCAGGAAGATTTACACAAGACTGCATTGAGAATTTATTTTCCGTTGTTAGAATGAAAAACGTTATTCCAAATGCTCTCCAGTTCAAAAACAATTTGAAATTAATTTTGGTTGCCCATTATATGAAAAATGTATCTAAGAGTAGCTATTTTGAAGATAATCGACAGTTTTTCAGTGAATTTCTGAATGTTTTGCAACAAAATCGAAACACGCAGGTTATCGAGAATGAGCCATCTGCAAGCGAAATTGAAAATTGTATCCTCAACTTGCCTGAAAAAGAGATTAATCTTTCTAAAACTGAAAAAAATTCTTTACATAATATTGCCGGGTACATTATGAGTAGTATTAAACAAAATCAAAGAACTTGTGAAAACTGCATGCAACAGACAGGTTTTCACCAATCACCTTCTTTTTATTACAATTGATTAACAGAAATAAGGCGTCGTAAAGGATGCAATTTATTTTTTCTTAATCAGCGTACTTTCAAATTTTTTCTTGAAATGGAAACCATTTTTAGAAAATATTACGACTATATGCGTTTACAAAAACACATTAATTTAAAACAGTTTTTTGTACATCAATTTCATAAAATTAATTATTTTTTACCAGCATGCCACAATTTAAAAGAAAAAATAATTTTGCGATTTTACGCGTTACGTGTTAAAATTAAATCTTCCAAAGTTAAAATGTCAAAGACCTCATTTTCAAGCAAAAGTATGGCTATGCATAACAGAGTGAAGTAAAACATGTTTTTAACATAAACATTAGTTATAATGCGATATGCGTAGTTATTCTTTTCAAAAAGTGTAATATTATTTTAAAAATGTTATATTATTATTTAAATGTTATTTTCACATATTTATATGTAAAATTTATGTTCAAAGTTTTATTTTTGTCAAATATTACTCATTGTATTACATTCGTTGTACTTACAAATTATATTTTACGTTGATTAAAATAACAAAATAATATATAATACAAGTAATAAAAATAAAATATAAGTAACTAAAAGACTTGCTGTGTATTAATCCAAATTTTATTTTTAGATATCATCCACTTAACTAATGTGGCATTAAAATATCCAAAATTCAGCTTCACATATGGAGATAACAATAAAGTTTTCCATCTCTTCATATCACATATATACCCAATATTGTACTAAATTTTGTAATATATATATATATATATATATATATATATATATATATAATATTATATATGTTGCAACATAATTAATAATGCATTGATGGACATTATTCTACCTGTTTTTTATCCATTTAACACTTAATGCTTAATGTATAACTTATAATTTTATTATCTTCATGAATAAGATTCTTTATTATTCTCAATCATAAATAAATTCCATTCCCACTTTAATAAATTTTATTTTAAAAATAATTATGTCTTCTTGAAAGAAAATATCTGTTACATTAATGGTAACATAAAAAAAATTATCAAAAACAAGTATTTTGGTTTGCATCAATTTTAATAGTATTTGAACATTTTGCGCCTTAGAGCCATGAATTTCCGGTTTCATCCCAAACATGGCCACCACGGTCCGCCACTGTGACGATGTCCAGACTCTTCTTATAGGGACTCTAGCTCCCCGTAGGTTTAGGTACTTAAAATTACGGGAATATGGTCGTGGGGTTGTTTGAACCCCAGTGTGGCAAGTAAGGGTTAAGTAATTATAATATACACCCGGGAAAAAATGTTTATAAACAATTTTATCTAATTATATCATATTATATATAATTATATATATATTATATATAATTATATATAATAAGATCTGTTTATGTATTTATTTATATGCAATTATATCAAAATAGTTATATCCATAGTTAACTCCATATCAAATTATGCAACATTATATTACAATTCTTTTCTGAGTAAATAATTACATATAATTATATCAAGATATGTATAATTCCATATCGAATTATACAATATTATATTAAAACTCTTTTTTGAATAAATATTTATATGTAATTATATCAAAATATTTATAACTCTATATCAAATTATGTAAAGTTATATCAAAAGTCTTTTTCGAGTAAATAATTATATGTAATTATATCAAAATATTTATAACTCCATATCAAATTATATAAAGTTATGTTAAAAGTCTTTTTTAAAGTAAATAATTATATGTAATTATATCAAAATATTTATAACTCCATATCAAATTATGCAAAGTTATATTAGAATTTTCTTTCGAGTTGAGATACATCATTATATACAAACTTATATATAATTGCATCAAATTAGATATAATTATATATATATATTTTTTAATGTTTGGTTGAAATAATAAATAATAAATTCGCGTAAAAATACCATTTTTCTAGTATAGAATAATGTAATTTTATTTTTATATGTATGCGTACACATATATTTTATTGTTTACATAATATAATTTATTAAATTTGGTGTAGTACAAATATAAAAAAGATTATATATAATTATATATTATATATAATTATATATAATCATATATAAACTTTAAATTTGAATTAGCCAATAGATGGCATTCGATAGGATTCGTTTCTCGTATTTAACCCTTAAATGCCACACCTCTCAAGAATCTCGTAAATGACACATGAGGTCTAAAAGACCCCAGCATGAAAAATGTCTCCTTACTTATTGATTTTTTGATATTTAGTTATGAAAATTATTTTCAATGTTGTTCAAGGCTTAGAAAAGAAAATAAAATGCTTATATTGTTAAAATTTCAATTTCAACATAGTATAAAAAATTAAGATCGCCAACAGTTAAAATATTGGCTCTAAAATAAAAAAAAAATAAGTAATAAATAAATAAATATAAGCTCCATTTTTGGCGGGAACATTTGAAAATATATCATTGTAAAGGGTCTGGGGTCCGCTGGACCCCGGGTGGCATTTAAGGGTTAAAATTTGATGAACAATAGTATAAAAACGGTATCAAGAGACACGGCACTGTCTCAAGCAGTGCCAAGTTATAATATATGGAATAAATTATTTTACTTTTGATTCTACATATTTACCATAAAAATGGATCCATTAAAGATTTGATCTAATTGTATCCAAAAATATATAATTATATCTAATCATTTATATATATATGAAGTATGCATAGTTTGATCTAATTACATATAATTATATACAATTTTATCTATTTATATATAATAGATTAGATCAGGTCAAAATCCATGTATAATTATATCTACAAAGTTATATATAATTAGATAAAATTGTATATAAACATTTTTTCCCGGGCATTTTTATATAATCATACATCATTTTTATGCAATCAATTATAGTATTTCAATCTATAGGTATCTATACTATTATATAAAATCCTTACGGGTGGTGTATGTTTGTGCGTTTTTAACTTAAAAACTATTGTACCGAATTTTTACCACAAGTATATGAAATAGGGGTAGAATTTTCCGGGGAGTGCTATAGGGTGTGTAGTTTTTCGTTAACGATTTTCTGGAAACCGATTTTTTTAATTCTTTATTTTTTAAATATTAAAATAATTAAAGAAATCTCTTTCCAGAAAATAGATAATAAAAAACTACATACCCTATAGCACTCCCCGGAAAATTCTACCCCTATTTCATATACTTGTGGCAAAAATTCGGTCCAATAGTTTTTAAGTTAAAAACGTTCAAACGTACATTACTCAAACGTATGTTTGAACTTAAAAGCTATTAGACCGAATTTTTACCACAAGTATATGAAATAGGGGTAGAATGTTCTGGGGAGTGGTATAGGGTGTATAGTTTTTCGTTATCTATTTTCTGGAAACATATTTCTTTAATTCTTTTAATATTTTTACCTTATCATCTTACAAAAACTTTTTTAATACATATTTTTCGTTATCTATTTTCTGGAAACATATTTTTTTAATTCTTTTAATACTTTTACCTTACCAGCTTACAAAAGATTTTTTAATACATACATATATTTTTTGATTAACTTCTATGCGCTTTGGCAAAAACTTTCCGGAAAATTCTACCCCTATTTCATATATTTGTGGTAAAAATTCGGTCCAATAGTTTTTAATTTGTTAACGTTCAAAAACGTTCAAACATACAACACCCGTAACGATTTTATATATTAGTAACTCTTTTAATATTTAAAAAAGAGTTTGGTTTGCCAGAACCTCAGCGCAATGATTCAAACATAGATAACCTACTTTACTTACGAGAAACAGTACACAATATCGACGACTTACAAGTATATCTGCAAGAAAACGAAGTGCCCTGGCGAAAATGAGAAGTTTCATAAACGTTTGTTTGATGTTTACGTGAGCGTTTGCGAAAGTTTGTTGAAAGTTTAGAAACGGTCAGTAGAGAGTTCGTAGAGCGGAAATTGCAACGCTGCAACGTTTGAAAGGCGTTTGAATATAGCGTTTTTGAGAGTTTGCACAGCGTTTACATGAGCGGAAGTTCGTTGAGAGTTTAGAAACGGTCAGTAGAGAGTTCGTAGAGCAGAAATTGCAACGCTGCAGCGTTTGAAAGGCGTTTGTATATAGCGTTTTTGAGAGTTTGCACAACGTTTACATGACGTATGATGCTTGCTGAGAGTTCTTTAAAACATTTAGAGATCCTCTGTTAAGCCTTTAATAAGTCGAAAGCGTTTGCTTTTATCATTGGAAACTGCGTGCAGCCTCTATTGAGCTTAACGGACGTTTACTCTTGTCGTTAGAAGAAACGGCGTAAAGAGCGTTAAATGTTAAAATCTGCTTTTCGCCTCGCAGGGAGTCTGCTTATATACGCAGCTGGATGTATTTTAAATGCGAGAAAGATACGCCGCCTAGCGGCATTGTTAGAAGAACGTTTGCTGAACGGAGAGAAAACGCTTGTGTTACGGAGTCGGAAAAAGCGTTTCTTAGGCGTCTCCAAGCCGTTTGCGTTAACGCCTTACAAAACGTTCACTGCGCCTCTACAATTCGCCATCGGAAGAGCGTTTGCTGAACGGAGTAAAAACGCTTGTCTTACGGCGTTGGGAAAAGCGTTTGCTAAACGTTTGAAAAATCTGACAGCAAACTCTCTGCACGCAACGTTTACTGAGCGTTCTCTGAAAAGCGTTACCTCAGCATTTCAGAACTTTCATGAAACGTTATATACAGCATTTTATAAGCGTTCTGGAAGCGTTCAAAATCCAACGGCGTTGTGTAAGCGTTCTTATAAAGTTTGAAAGCGTATAAACTCTCAAAAAACCCTCATTGAACGGTTGTCAACGCTTTATAAAGCTTCTTAATTTTCGCCAGGGTGAAACTGAATACAGAACAAATAACTAAGATTCGGCCTCCGTGAAACGCATACTCCCTCGACTTCGCCAACCGAAGGTTGGCAGCAGTCGGGAGAAAAATGGTATATGACGAAATAATAAATAGTGTCGAAGATAATAAGGGTAACATTTACTTTATAGATGCGCCAGAAGGTACTGGTAAAACGTTTGTCATTTCATTGATTTTGGCGAAAGTAAGAAGTCAAAAGAAGATCGCTATCGCGGTTGCTTCATCAGGCATAGCTGCCACTCTTTTAAGTGGTGGAAGAACTGCTCACTCTACTTTTAAGTTGCCACTGAATGTGTCCTTGGACCAAAGTTCGGTATGTTCCGTGAGAAAAAATGGTGTTACTGGTAAACTTCTCCAACAGGCATCTTTGATAGTATGGGACGAATGTATGATGTCGCACAAGTCGCATATAGATGCTGTCAATCGAACCCTTAAAGACTTGAGAACATCAGAAAAGGTAATGGGTGGGGTAACATTTGTTTTTACTGGTGATTTCAGGCAAACTTTGCCAGTGGTGCCTAAAGGAACACGTGCGGATATTATGAAAGTATGCATGAAAAAATCTGAAATTTGGCAGCATATAAAAAAATTTCGACTGACTATTAATATGCGAGTTCATTTACGAGGAGACAAGAATTTAGAACAATTTGCAGAGTATTTGCTTAAAATTGGTGACGGCTCTATCTCTATAACGCAGAATGGCTACATTAACATTTCTGATATGGTAGGAACTTGTGTCCGAACTATTGATCAAATTATTAACAATGTTTATCCAGATATTCAGAATTTAACACAAAAAAAAAAAACAAATGGCTTTGCGAACGTGCAATCGTAACTGCAAAAAATAAAGCTGCAGAGGAGATTAATGAAATAGTTTTACAAAAAGTCACCACCGAATGTAAAACATATAAGTCAATAGACACAATGGTAAATGGAGATGAAGTCATCCACTATCCGATAGAGTTTCTCAACTCTCTTAACCCTGCAGGATTGCCTCCACATAAACTGAAATTAAAAGTTGGTACCCCGATAATGCTGCTTCGAAATCTTAAACCACCACGGCTTTGCAACGGCACGAGACTGCAAGTTAAGCGTCTCATGGCTTACGTCATAGAAGCAACCATTCTGACAGGACCTGCAGCCGGTGAAATAGCATTAATTCCAAGAATACCTATGGTCCCTACGGATTTGCCATTTGCGTTTAAAAGGCTGCAGTTTCCTGTCAGAATGTGTTTCGCTATGATAATAATTAATAAGTCTCAAGGACAAACCTTCAAAGTAGTTGGCGTAGACCTCAGAAACGAAGTCTTTTCACACGGCCAATTATATGTAGGACTCTCACGGATTGGTTCAACAAAGGACCAAACAATACTGATTCCTGATGAGAGTAATAAAACTCGCAATGTTGTTTTCACAGAGGTTTTTAACGATTAAAAATTGTCTGAGAATTATAGAAGAGAAAATATTATTACCCTTCCCGGAAGAATAAAAACAATTACAATTACATAATGACAAAATTTTATATTGCATATTTACACTGTAAATACCATTGAAATTAACATAAAAAAAAGGCATATAATGTCTACAAGACAGAAAATAAAATGTAAAAATTAAATAATATCGGAATTATATTACAACCAAAATGAAAAAAAGGTACTAATCCGTAATTCCAAATATATAATTAAAGCAAAGAGACAAATAATAATTTAAAAAAAAAAAACGAGAAATAAATATCTAGATCTACATAAAAATAATTAAAAATATTGAAATAACATTGAAATCATGGTAAATAAATTTAGAAGAAAAAAACCGAAAAAAAATTGTCGCGCAAAGAAATGAATAAAGTTAAAATGCATTCTGCGCAGGGCGCAGTAGTATTATGAAAATGCATTCTGCGCAAAGCGCAATAAAATTGTGAAAATGCATTCTGCGCGAAGTGCAGTAAAATTGTGAAAATGCATTCTGCGCGAAGCGCAGTAAAATTGTGAAAATGCATTCTGCGCAGAGCGCAGTAAAATTGTAAAAATGCATTCTGCGTTAAACGCAGTATACAATAAAATATATCTATTATAATCAGTTTAAATAACGAACAGAAATCAACAAAAAAAGTTTTTAACGATTTAAAAAACAAATTAAACGTTAAATAAAAAAAACAGTGGATTAGGCCTACTAGGGATACCACGTTAAAAAAAACGCGCCTAACACTATACCTCCAAGGTGGTGTGGAAAATAGTGTATTTTCTCTGAGATATATAAAAGTTGAAACTTTTGAAAATGTGGAACACGAAAATGATTGCTTTTGAGAAAAAAATAGAACGTTTTTTACATAAAATTTTAAAAGTTACAAATTTTAATGCAGATTTATATATTTAAGTTTAAAACCAGACTCTTTATGAAACTTCTTTAAAAAAAGCGACTCCCGGGCGAAGCCCGGGTAACCAGCTAGTTATAGATAATTATACAACTTTTATACATTATAATATAATATAATATTCTTTCATAATATATTATGATATATTGTGAGCGAGCGTGGCATAGTAGACAGCGCACTGGTCTGCTAAACCAAAGATCTCAGGTTCGAATCCAGTCCTGGTAGAACCAAAATAAATAAAATTGTATCGTTTGTTTCTCCTCCTCCGGATTTGGCGTTAAAACTGTAAGTCCCATGTGCTTGTGTACAACCTAGCTGCGTATGCATCACAAGCACATGACTTTGGGGGAGGTCCAACTAGGACTGTTGCGCCATTATGAATGAATGAATTAATTAAACATTATTATTTTTTATACTTATATACACTAAATATAATCGACATATTTCTAAAATGTAAAGATATAATTTAAAAATAATTTTAAAAAGTCAAAGAATATTTTTACTATACGAAATATAAGTCCTATACACGTTTTATTTTAAATAATACGTTTAAAACGTAAGAATTTTTTGCAGTCATCATTTGCATAAAATATCATACTGGAAAAAATTATACAGCACAGAAATTTGAAATATATTACTTTTAATATTTCAAGACATTAAAAAAAGCAAAATTTATATAGTAATTTTTTTCAAATGCTCTTAGTGTTCAGCATGTGCTGTTTATTTATCGTTATTTTATTGCCAATTTTGACGCCAGTTCTTGATATTCCTTTGCATATAAATGGATCTCAGCCACGTCGAGTACTGCATTTCATGACTGAATATTTTATCGATCAAGAAGAATATTTCTACATAATTTTGTTGCATTCAAATGCAGTCATATGTATACACTGAGAAAAAAATTTCTTTCAAACAAGTAAATGCATTTTCTTGAAACAGATTTCTTCGAAACAAAGAAATATTCTTTTACAGCAATAAATAATGTATGCTTGTAAATAAATATTTTATTGTTTTAAGAAAATCATTTCATATGTCTCTGATTTTGTTCCTCTAAGTAATGATATAATGACATGAATAGTATCATTATTAAACTGAAGTAAATCATTTCTTTGTAATAAGAAAACCAAATTTCTTAAAGGAGTAAAATGACGTGAAATAAATATTTTATTGAACAAAGAAAATCATTTATTTGTAATAAGAAAGTTAATTAATAAAAAAAATTTCAAATAAATATTTTATTGAACGAAAGGAATACTACATTTGCAACAAGAAATATAATATTCTTAAATGGATAAAAATGCTTGCAAAGAAATATTTTGTTGAATGCCAGAAATAATTTATTTGCAACAAGAAACTTAAATACATAAATACGCGCAATTAAATATTTTGTTAAACGAAAGAAATAATTTATTTGCGATAAGAAACTTAATGTCCTTAATAAATAAAAATATTTCTAAATAAATATTTTATTGAACGAAAGAAATACTATATTTGCAATAAAAAATACAATATTCTTAAATGAATAAAAATGTTTGCAAAGAAATATTTTGTTGAATGCCAGAAATAATTTATTTGCAACAAGAAACTTGAATGCATAAATACGCGCAATTAAATATTTTGTTAAACAAAAGAAATAATTTATTTGCGATAAGAAACTTAATGTCCTTAATAAATAAAAATATTTCTAAATAAATATTCTATTGAACGAAAGAAATACTATATTTGCAATAAGAAATACAATATTCTTAAATGAATAAAAATGTTTGCAAAGAAATATTTTGTTGAATGCCAGAAATAATTTATTTGCAACAAGAAACTTGAATGCATAAATACGCGCAATTAAATATTTTGTTAAACGAAAGAAATAATTTATTTGCGATAAGAAACTTAATGTCCTTAATAAATAAAAATATTTCTAAATAAATATTCTATTGAACGAAAGAAATACTATATTTGCAATAAGAAATACAATATTCTTAAATGAATAAAAATGTTTGCAAAGAAATATTTTGTTGAATGCCAGAAATAATTTATTTGCAACAAGAAACTTGAATGCATAAATACGCGCAATTAAATATTTTGTTAAACGAAAGAAATAATTTATTTGCGATAAGAAACTTAATGTCCTTAATAAATAAAAATATTTCTAAATAAATATTCTATTGAACGAAAGAAATACTATATTTGCAATAAGAAATACAATATTCTTAAATGAATAAAAATGTTTGCAAAGAAATATTTTGTTGAATGCCAAAAATAATTTATTTGCAACAAGAAACTTGAATGCATAAATACGCGCAATTAAATATTTTGTTAAACGAAAGAAATAATTTATTTGCGATAAGAAACTTAATGTCCTTAATAAATAAAAATGTTTCTAAATAAATATTCTATTGAACGAAAGAAATACTATATTTGCAATAAGAAATATAATATTCTTAAATGAATAAAAATGCTTGCAAAAAAATATTTTGTTGAATGCCAGAAATAATTTATTTGCGATAAGAAACTTGAATACATAAATATGCGCAATTAAATATTTTGTTGAACAAAAGAAATAATTTATTTGCGATAAGAAACTTAATGTCCTTAATAAATAAAAATGTTTCTAAATAAATATTCTATTGAACGAAAGAAATACTATATTTGCAATAAGAAATATAATATTCTTAAATGAATAAAAATGCTTGCAAAAAAATATTTTGTTGAATGCCAGAAATAATTTATTTGCGATAAGAAACTTAATGTCCTTAATAAATAAAAATGTTTCTAAATAAATATTCTATTGAACGAAAGAAATACTATATTTGCAATAAGAAATATAATATTCTTAAATGAATAAAAATATTTGCAAAATAATATTTTGTTGAATGCCAGAAATAATTTATTTGCAATAAAAAACTTGAATGCATTAATACACGCAATTAAATATTTTGTTGAATAAAAAACTTCATTTAATTGTCATAAAAAATTCGATATTTTAGATTAAAAAATTATTTTTAAATAAATATTTTATTGAACGAAAGAAATACTACATGTGCAATAAAAAATTTAATATTCTTAAATAAATAAAAATGGTTGCAAAGAAATATTTTGTTGAATATCAGAAATAATTTATTTGCAATAAGAAACTTCATGTTTTTGAATACATAAATACGCGCAATTAAATATTTTGTTAAACGAAAGAAATACTGTATTTCCAGAAAAAAAACCTAATGCATTTGAGTTAATAAAAGTATTGTGCTATCAAATAAACTTCTAGTTGAACGAAAAAATAATTTTTTTAAATAAGAAACTTAATATTTTTAAGTAAATTAAAATACTTTAAAATAAATACTTTGTTGAATAAAAGAAACAATGTAAATTACTATATAAGTAGTTTGTATGCCGTCTATATCGCTATTCTGATTTCTAGTGCTCTTATATATTCATACACCGAAAAAAAATTTTCCTGATTTAAGTAAATATATTAACTTGAAATCCATTTACTTTAATTAAATAATTATTTATTAAAATCTAACAAATTTTTTTACTTCCAATAAAATATTTATTTGCGCGTAAAAGTATATATAATTCATGTCCTTAATAAATATTTATTCACATGAAGGAAACGTTATTTTAAATCAAATAATATTTTCTTAAAACTGCAGTGAAATAATTTTCTTACATGTAATAAATGCATGTACTTAAAAGTAGTAGCCAATTTAAAATAAATATTTGTTTAATTTTAGTTTTTAAAACCAGGAATCTTTATTAAATCGACGCAATTGGCGAGTAACAATAACGCTTAATCACGACATTTTTACCGAATTTTTTTGTTACAAGACACTTGAGAAGAACCCAAAACTCCCGGGTCGAAACGTCGTGATTAAGCGTTATTGTTACTCGCCAATTGCGTCGATTTAATAAAGATTCCTGGTTTTAATTATTGTTGGAGGATTAATTTTCATTTTTAATTCAATTTTTAAATTACTTGAATAAAAAAATATTTATTTAATTCAAGAAAACCAATTTAGTAATACTGGGATACTAAAAGCAAACAAATATTCACTTTCAATAACGAAATATATATTTTGTTTTAATAAATATTTCTTTGACTCAAGCAATTCATCTACGAATATATCTGTACATAATTAAATATTTTAGGCATATATATTTACTTGATAAAAATAAATATTATTTTGAATAAATAAAATGAAAACTTTGGTTTTTGAAAAATTCAACTACAAAATCATTTACTTGATCTGAGAGAATGTTAACTTGAATCAAAGCGTTGGTGTTTGAAAACTAAGTATATATTTCTTTATAATTAATAAATAATTATGTACTTGAATCAAAGATACCATTACTTTGGAATTAGAAAATATTCACTTTTATCCAGTAAATAAATTACTTAGTATCGATAAATATGTTTGAACAATATTTAATCAAAGATTTGGTTTTTTGAAACCGACAATATATTCCTTTGTGATCAGTAAACGAATATTTAATGACCACAGAAACTATTCGTTCGAAATTAAAAAGTATTTACTTAATCTAAGATAATTTTTGCTTAAATCAAAGTGTTAGCATTTTAAAATTATTAATATACTGTCAATTTGCAGTACTTAACGGCACTCTTGTTTCTGGCGGCAGTAAAAATTTACTTGAAACAAAGAAACTTCTGATAAAGAGTAGAAATATATATATTGTTATAATGATAGATACCACAAGCGTACGATTAGCTCAGCGTTAGCGTGTTAGATTGCGATCCCGAACATCTTAGGTTCAAATCCCGTCGATGCGTTCTCAAAAATAAATGCGTAATTTTAATTAATTGTAATTAAAATAGAATATATATACGAAACAATAAATACAGATTACACTATAAAAATATGTAAAAAAAAAAACTATTTGAAAATTAAATCGAAATTTTTGTAATCTCAAGTAAATATTTTTTTTTTTTAGGTTAATATTTATTTGATTTAAGAAATGCAGATTTTGAATATTTTTTCGTAGCCGAAACCCATTCGACACATCGAAATAAATATTTAGTTGATTGTAGTAAATATTTCCTTATTTAAAGCAAATTCCTTCAATCTACGAAATATTTCTTTCGTAGCCGGCGCCCATTCGACATATTTAAATAAATATTTAGTTCATTGTAGTAAATATTTGCATTGATAGTAGTAAATATTTCCTTACTTATAGCAAATATTTCCTTCAATCTACGAAATATTTCTTTCGTAGCCGGCGCCCATTCGACATATTTAAATAAATATTTAGTTCATTGTAGTAAATATTTGCATTGATAGTAGTAAATATTTCCTTACTTAAAGCAAATATTTTCTTCAATCTATGAAATATTTCTTTCGTAGCCGGCGCCCATTCGACATAATTAAATAAATATTTAGTTCATTGTAGTAAATATTTGCATTGATAGTAGTAAATATTTCCTTACTTAAAGCAAATATTTCCTTCAATCTACGAAATATTTCTTTCGTAGCCGGCGCCCATTCGACATATTTAAATAAATATTTAGTTCATTGTAGTAAATATTTGCATTGATAGTAGTAAATATTTCCTTACTTAAAGCAAATATTTCCTTCAATCTACGAAATATTTCTTTCGTAGCCGAAACCATTCGACATATCTAAATAAATATTTAGTTCATTGTAGTAAATATTTGCATTGATAGTAGTAAATATTTCTTTGATTCTTGAAAATAAATACTTTAGTCAACTAATTATTGTTGCTAGGATCTAGTAAATATGTTCCAAGGACCCCTCAAAGAAATAATTTTCTTGGAGCAAGTAAAATTTTTTTGTTTCAACGAAATTTTTTTCTCAGTGTAGAAGCAACTACAGTGACAGCAACAAAGATATTACTCAGAGGATATCTCATACACGCTTGCGGATTGTTTAAAATTTCCACGTAAAAAACAAATCTACGAAAAAATACAAAAGTTATATAGTTTAAAATAAGACTTATTTTGCATCAAATGCCTCCGTACAAACAAATTACGGAGAACTATGTATTTATAGCCTAAAATTAATTTATAGTTATCGTATCGAGCAAGTGATGACAATAAAAATGCTCGAAAATATCAGTACAAAAAACGAGCTTATGATTTACAAGGAAATAATTTGTGCCGTTGACATTCAACGCAAAGCTTTAAAGTTGGTGTTTATATATAATATTATTTACATAGCATTTGTCATAATATTTTACTTTTTTAAGGTATTCTCAATTTTTATTATCCAGCTTTAAGAGATTCTTCTTCTTCTTAAAAGCGATTAATGTAATTTCTTTGAGTCTTAATCTTTTTGCAGTGAGTTTTCTCTCACATTTTTAACATATTATGAAATAACTTCTGTAAATTATCTCATAATATTTAAAGACTTTGCAGATAAAGAATAATATCTATACTATTATTATAAAGAGATAGAGTTTGTCAGTTTGATTGTTTATGTTCGATGATCTCGGAAACCAATGGACCGAATTTTTACCAAAAGTATATGAAATAGGGATAGAATTTCCCGGGGAGTGTCACTGTGTGTATAGTTTTTTGTTAGCGATTTTTTGGAAACCGGTTTTTTTAATTTTTTTAATTTTTTAAGAAATAATTGACCGAATTTTAAAGAATTGTATATAAAACAGGGGTAGAATTACTCGGGAAGTGCCATAAAGTGTATAATTTTTCGTTTTTTGTTAGCGAATTTTTGGAAACCGGTTTTTTTCATTTTTTCGAATTTTTCGAGAAATAATTGATCGAATTTTAAAGAATCGTATATAAAATAGGGGTAGAATTTTCTGGGGAGTGCTATAAACTGTATAGTTTTTCGTTACCAATTTTTTTGGGAACCGGTATTTTTTCGGAAATTGGTTACGAAATTTTTCCAATTTTTTAGGAAATAATTGAGAGGGAGAGGGAATACATTAGATTTATATAAATCCTACATATTTATTAATAGAGCTTAAGCGTGTACGTATGTGTATAAAAATGAGAGAAAGAGAAACAGAGGGGTGAGGGAGGGATGTGAATGTAAGCGGGAGTGTGTTGGTATGGGCATGTTTTGACATTCAGTGCTCCTCGAGGATGCCTTTATTACATGTCCTCCGGGGCGAAGCCTGGATAACCAGCTATATGTTTATATTTTTACTATACTATACTTATATTAATAATTTACAATGTTTTTATTTGTATTTTTACTGTAAAAAATTGCAGAATTATGTAAAAGCAAAATTTATCAACAGGTGTATATTTTCATAATGTCTACTTGAAATATGAGGATTATCGCGCTTTTGAAATATACATGTTTTTTAAACTATATATATTCCGAAAGCCCGATGATTTTTATATTTTCTCACCAATTACAACCAATCTTAGTAATCGCCGATCCCGGTCTTATTCAAATTATTTGTACTTTTATTTGTATTTTTACTGTAAAAAAATTGCAGAATTATGTAAAAGGAAAATTTATCAACAGGTGTATATTTTCATGATGTCTACTTGAAATATGAGGGTTATGGGCCTGGGTTAAATCTGGTCGGGATCCAGATAAATTTGATCTCGATTTAACGCAGACGAGATAGAATAAAAGTTACTTGCTGCTCGATTTTAATTGTCGCCTATATCATTATCCAAGTTATGTATTACAGACTTCTTTTTCAAAGTGATTATAAAAGTGTGCAAGTAGAAACTTGCACATTGCTTCCTCATAGTTTTTAAGTGTGCAAATAGAAACTTGCACATTGGTTTCTCATAGTTTTTAAGTGTGCAAGTAAAAACTTGCACATTGCTTTCTCATAGTTTTTATGTGTGCAAGTCGAAACCTGCACATTGCTTCCTTATAGTTTTTAAGTGTGCAAGTAGAAACCTTCGCTCACAAAGCTCCTCTCTGAGGAAGCTTGTATTTTATTCGATGTATAATTATTAGTATTTATTTGTTTTGGCTTTCTCATAGAGAAAGCTTTATGAGCGAAGGTTTCTACTTGCATACTTAACCCTTTGTAACTCCTGGTAACAATACTGTTACAAACCGGTAAAATGTCCATCAAAATTCTAAATCATGAATTTATCTGTTGCAAATCAATTTAAAATAGTTGTCATATACCAACGCATCAAAACAGTACGCGACCAAAAATATAGATGGCGTTCAGAGTTGATTCTGTGTAGGAAATTGCTACACGGAGGATTATCAGACCTCCGCGTGTCGGCCTACTACCGACGTATTAATGAGAGGAATTGTGAAAGGATTACACTCTCGATTACTGACGTGAAAAGAATACTTTATTGCATTGCAGAACTTGCAACAGCCACGAGTCTTGATATATTCTAACGGCTACTCGGGAAGTTCTGCCAACTTCGTAACTCTCGAGCTCGAGAGAGAGCCAACCAATAAGGAATACGGGAGGCAGAGATGCTGCTCCCTACATCTGTTCATTTAAACGGCGCATTTTCTAAAATAAAATTTGTTTCGACAAGTCAAAAATTTTAATAACATGAGGTACAAAGGATTAAAAACTATAAGGAAGCATGTGCAGGTTTCTACTTGCACACTTAAAAACTATGAAAAAGCAATGTGCAAGTTTCTACTTGCACACTTAAAAACTATGAGGAAGCAATGTTCAAGTTTCTACTTGCACACTCTTTTTTATTGTGATAAGCTTTACTGCGACTAATATCTGTTATACTATTACAAAAATTAATTAAATAATTAATGTTTTTACTAAAATGATCCCTACTAATTGTGGATATTTCTTATTTCTATTTTGTTCAATCGGTTAGTTAATTCTTCCACGGAAGTAATGTGCAAGTTTTTAATTTGCACACTTTTAAATTATTTTTTCTAATTCTGTATCGCGTTGTATTTTGGCATTCAAGTAAGGTAGTAGCCCAGTCAAATGGGTATTTTACAAGGAAATAATACTACCAGCGCTGTAACTAGTTCAGCTATAAAGAACAGACCTATCGTAGCATAATATTTAATGTTTTTACTTTATTTAATGATTCCTGGTGGTAATTGAAATTTATTTGCGGTTCTAGGCTACAATGCCGTCACGAAAAAAATCAACACAAAAGAAAAAAGAGCCAGGTGAAGAAAAGAAAATTTTTTACATACTCTCTGCAGCAAGTGCAAAATGCTTTGGATGCTATACACAGTGGGACTCCTGTTTCACCAGCAAGTAAAATGTTTGATGTCCCACGTACAACATTGAGACGGAAGATTGAAAGCTCTGTGCCAGAAAGCGCTTATAGCACTGTACACTCTCAGAAAAGAATTCTAGATACAATACTATTAGGATCGAAATAGGGCCAATCATATTTAGTATTAAAAGAAGAATATTTTAATCTTAAATAGAGGAATTCTTAAATTAGACTTCTAGAAAGAAGAATATTTTAATCTTAAATAGAGGAATTCTTAAATCTAGAATAAAATAATCTTGATGTTATCCCTCTAATTTTCTCAGAATTATTCTAGATTTAAGAATTCCTCTATTTAAGATTAAAATATTCTTCTTTTAATACTAAATATAATTGGCCCTATTTCGATCCTAATAGTATTGTATCTAGAATTCTTTTCTGAGAGTGTATGTGTATCGAAACATTGATTCAAGTACATGGCCATAAGTGGGGCAGTAGGAAGCCACAACCGGTACAAGCATGGCCAAAACTAGTGAAAATGCACTTAACTTCTTTTCCCTCGTTTTTTATTGTTTTAAAGTCATTTTAACATTTTTACGATTAAAAAAAACGAAAATATATCCTTCTAAATTGGACAATATATATGTGAAAGGCCGCTGTAGTAATAATTATTCGAATCTGAAGCGTTTCAAGATGGTAATATGCTTAAAGTGGCCAAAATCGGTACTTCTACCCTATTTTGAATAACGGTGTCATTCGTCTCGCTACGCGTCAGCCTGGCGTCTCGTCGACTCCCGAGGCCGGCTGCCGGATTTCTCGTACGGTAATCGAATTTGCGTCGTTGTCGCTCTCAGCGGTCAAGTCCCGATGGTCTCGATATTTCGCCTCCGACGCCCGTAAGCGGCCGTGCGTAAGACCGTGCGTCGCCGACCGCACGGCCGGCCGGTTGGGTACTATAAGAGGTTCGGTGTGCTTGGCGAGCCGGGCGACAAGAGCCATACGTACGGACGTGCGAACATCGTTTTCCGTTTGCTCGCGCTTGTAGTCGATCGCCTACGGTCACTATAGCGTAACTTGTACGAATACAGCATTGCCACGAGTCGGTGTCGAAAGACCAAATGGCACATATGTGGCGCGCACGTGTAGTTTTGGCCGCGCGATCTTCTCTCGTTCTTAGACGAACGTGACTGTGGATGTATCGTCGCGCTTACCGAACATTTATTTGTATTTCTATTTGTATTTTTACTATAAAAAATTGCAGAATTATGTTAAAAAAAAAATTATCAACAAGTGTATATTTTCATGATATCTACTTGAAATATGAGGGTGGACCTTTTGGGACATATATGTATTTTAAACTATATATATTCCGAAAAGTCTATGATCCTTATATTTCCTCACCAATTGCAACCAATCTTGGTAATCGCCGATCCTGGTCTTATTCAAATAGTGTTAATAAAAGAATTAATACGACAGCAACGTTCGTTTAATACGAATTAGCTCATCATCAAGATATACAAGACAAAGTTCACAAGGAAATCGACGAAACGTTGGCAAGGACTGGTGATCTGACATATGACGCTGTGAATGAAATGACCTTCGACACATTTCGTTCATAGCATCATATGTCAGATCACCAGTTTATTAGGGTTTGCCAACGTATTTTATCTTCACAAAGTAAGAGGACTTGGGCGCCGTACGGATTCGTCCCGATGAAAGCCACACGCCGCGAGGGAACTTAGAAAATTTTCACCGGGCGGCGCCGGAAGTAACGGCCGCAACCGAAAGCAACACGCCGCGAGGGGACTTTTCGCTAGAGCCCACGCCGGAGGTAACGACCGCGTTTGTGCTTCTCGATTACAAGTACTCCGAATAACGGTGTCATTTGTCTCGCTACGCATCAGCCTGGCGTCTCGTCGACCCCCGAGGCCGGCTGCCGGATTTTCCGCACGGTAATCGAATTCGCGTCGTCGCTCTCAGCGGTCAAGTCCCGATGGTCTCGATATTTCGCCTCTGGCGCTCGTAAGCGGCCGTGCGTGCGTCGCCTACCGCTCGGCCGGCCGGTTGGGTACTATAAGAGGTTTGGTGCGCTCGGCGAGCCGAGCGACACGAACGATACGTACAGACGTGCGAACGCGTTTCACTCGTCTATATTGTACATTGCAAGAGCTGTTGGAGCAATCCGATCGACTGAATTCGAGGGAAGAATTCAGTGCGTGAGAGCAGCGATGCGATCAATTTATCGAAGTGCTGGAAGAACAAAGCCGAAATATATTCCAGTCAAATTAGATCAAAATATAGCGAATAGAAAATATAACCGATAAAAAGCTATTTGGTGGAGACCTTTATCTCGGCATACTATTGAACATACTAAAAGTCCGGACCCTCTATCTGCAAGGTTCGATTTGCCATCTTAAAAAAAGGTGCTCCAATTCAGTTTTTCCCTCATATCTCGATCGGTAATCGTTAATTCTATCGTAATGAAGGTTATTATAAAAAATAAAGCTTATTAAATTCTGTTGAATTATTGTTATTTTCCTCACTTGAAAATAATCAATAATTACAAAAATAATTGAAAACAAGTGTTAATTTATTTTTAATCAATCAAAATTTTTTAGAAAAGAGAAAAAATTATGGATATTATTTTTTGTATTATTTATTTGTAATTTTATAATAACCTATTTTTGCACATAAAATAAATAATTATTAAATATAACTAGAACTTTGATCATAATCATGAGATTTCAGATTTTTCAATGTGTGTCACTCGGAAACAAAGAGGACATCGTATTTCATCTTTTGATTGTGTCGGTTATTCTTTTGTCTTAACTATACCGGACAAGAAGTTATGGATCACAATAACTACATATATATTGCAGTCCACTCGGCATGTTATGTTGCTGAAATATTGAATATTCGGAAATGGTGCAGAAATATTTCGTTAACATTTCTTTGGAACTATGCACCTGAAACATTTTAGAAATGTACCTGCATCATGTTTTTTATAATATTGCATTAACAATATTTTTGAAATTTTTCAGAAAATTGTTTACAATATTTGTAAGTTTCTGTAATATTGCAAAAAAATGTCGCAGATGCAATATTTCAGAAATATTTCTGAAACATTATAAAAGTAATAAGTAACATTGCATTTAAAATATTTCTGAAAAATTTCTGAAAGATTGCGTAGATAATGAAAAATTGAATTGCAAGCTGTGAATTTCTACAATATTGCAGAAGAAATATTGCAGAAGATGTAATGGTTTAGAAACATTTCTGATACATGATAAAACTATTATTACGTTTACATTGCACTCATTATATTTTTGAATGTTTCACATACAACAATGCATTTGTAATATTTTCGAAAAGTTGCTGACAGATTTTAGAACTTATATAAAATTAAATTTATTATTATATAATTATTGCATTTTTTTCTCTTTTATTAAGAATTTTCTGATATTCCAAATTTTATCATATGGCATTTTTAATATAAAAAAATATAAAATATTTAATAATATTTAATATAAAATAATATTCGACACTGACTGGCAAAAAATATTTATTCGTATATCTGTATTGTTAATATTGTTATGCGATAGCTTTATGCTTACCAAAATAAGCAATTATAAGAAAGAAAGAAGCGTCAGAGTCAGAAGATCACCTCTACCCTGTTCGATCATCGATGTCAAGCGACAAGGCGCCGGAATACTACTTGGATGGGTAACCGGCTGGGAGAGCGGATTTCTTCGGACAAACGCGCGGCGGCTATACGCACATATACGGCTTAATATATTTTTTTGTTCCGGTAATAAAATATTTCATTTTTTACATATCAACAAATAGTTTTTGCGTTAGTAAGAAAATTTTGTTTGCTAATACAAAACATGTTTCTCAGTGTAAAATGTATTTGAAATATCTCTGAAGTGTTTCTGCAATATTTCGTAAATATATTTGAGAAATGTTTCAGTATATTATCGAAATATTGCCGAAATCTTTCAACAAGGTTACTTTAAAATAATTGCGGACATTGAAACATTGCCGAAATGATGTAGAAACGGTCGTGAAATATTTCTGAAATATTAATGAAAGGTGTAATATTAAAAATAAACAGCTTTCGTAGTTCGCCAGTGATAAACAAATATATTTCAGTTTCTCGACTTAACTGGCAAAGTTTCGTACATCAAATTTCGCACGACGTTTCGGCCCTTGGTTTGGGCCCTTATCAAGTGACTGTAATAACGTAACGCAATTTCAGGAAGTAACAAATTACAAAAATACAAGACTTAAATAAATTAATCATTCATCGTTTCTTTCATACCTAAATCATCTATAAGACTCGTCGTAAAACATCACAAGACATCCGTAATATGAAGTTGTTCCAGAAAAATCATAAAGCTAAAAATAGTGCATGTTAGTAGTGATAAAATGTAAAATGCAAAAATAAAAGTTAAAACTCGTTACATAACTTGTGTGTCCAATGATAAAATGTACCGTAGTCAGTTGTATAATGATAAAAGTAAAATGATAAAATGCAAAAACTTAAAAATAATAAATAAAAAATAATAAATAGTAAATTAATAAACTTCTTACATGTCTTGTGTGTCGAGTGAAAATATATAAAAGTCAACTATAGCCGAACGTGACATGTTCGCAAGGAAGTGATCGACCGACTGACGCGTTTGACCCAAAAACAAAAAAATCGTGACAAATTGTTGAAATATTATTGGTTGTTGGAATAACCAATAGGATCGATTTCAAGTAGACGAGATGAGCCTATCATAAATCGGATTGAGATTCTCCGTGTCTCTTTGTAAATTTATGTTTTCGTTGAATTTCTTAATATAAAACATCTCCGCGATTTCTCTCTTTTTCACGTTCCTTTCCTTATGTAGAATCTCAGGCTCCGTCCACTTAAAATCATGTCTTAGCGATATGAGGTGTTTGCTAACTACCGAGTGATTACTATTGTGTTTAGTAATATCACTCCTGTGTTCTTTGATCCTGGTTTCTAAATGGCGTTTCGTCTGTCCAATATAAAATGCGTTGCAGTCATTACAATTTATTTTGTATACGACTTCAGTGTTTCTGGCGGCAGATAGTTTATCCTTGCCCCTTCTGACAATGCTGTCCAATTTTTTTGGAATTGTATGTAAAACACGAAGACCGGTTTTGTTAACAAGCCGACCAATATCCTCGCTTACGCCTTTAATGTGCGGTAAGACAATGCATCTCGATGCATCAAACGTACTATCACCCGTATCATCGCTTGGTACGGTGGAGTCTTTGCGATTTTTTAGTACAAATAACCTATTTTTTATTGGTTTTTTAATTATATCAATAGGAAAACAGTTATTTAGTAAAATATCTTTAACCGTTTTTAAATTTTCACAATGTAATATTTCAAATGGAATTTTGCAGAAATGTTTCTGAAATATTACATGCCGAGTGGGAGCGTAAGAAATTGTTTTGTATAATGTGGAGGGAAGAGAAATCTTCATTCATTAACTTTTCATTGGTCGATTTACCAAAACAATTATATTTGACATCTCACTGCGCGACGTCTCAATCAAATTTCGCATAGGATACGTACAATTTCTCTCTCTCTCTCTCTCTCTCTCTCTCTCTCTCTCTCTCTCTCTAATATATCATAGCTTGAGCAAGGAACTTAATCTGAAATTACAGAGACTGGTGAATACCTGCATCAGATTTATTTATAATTTGAGGAGAGATGAGCACGTAACGCAGTATAGACGACGCCTTGGTTGGCTTTCTGTGGAGAACAGAAGACGATATTTTCTTGGCTGTCAAACATTTCAAATGATTTACATGGGATTGCCGGCGTATTTGAGTGAACTTTTTACCCCACTCGATCAATCACTCAGAAGATCTGATCGACTAGCTACTTCTTTAACGCAATCATTTCACATTCCGTCTTTCAGAACTGAAACGTACAGAAATTCCTTTCAGATATCGGCTATCTATTTTTGGCACTCTCTTCCGGGTAACATCACGTCGGCAACTTCACTTGCAACTTTTAAAGTTCTTCTCCGCAATTACTTATTTTCATCTGAATTCGCATGTTGAGTTCTCTTCTTTCATCTATACCCTCTAGTTTAACTTTTCTTTAGTGTTAAGCTGCGTTTAGTTCTTAGTTGCGTTTGATCAATCTTCTCCTGTATTATTAGTTTTAAGTTGCGTATAGTTTGTAAGCTGTATTATTAGTTTTAAGTTGCGTATAGTTTGCAAGCTGCGTGTTAATTGTGAAATTGATTTTACATTGTTATGTTATGCTTCTTTGCCCTTTAGCTTTGCTTGGGCATAATAAATTAATCAATCAATCAATCAATCTCTCTCTCTCTCTCTCCCCCCCTCCTCCCCCCTCCTTCCCCCTTCCACCCCTCCCTCTCTCCCTCCCTCCCTCCCTCCCTCTCCTTCTCCCCCCCCTCTCTCTCTCTCTCTCCCCCTCTCCCTCTCCCTCTTCCTTTCCCTCTCACTCTCCCTCTCCCTCCCTCCCTCCCTCCTTCCCTCCCTCCCTCCCTCCCTCCCTCCCTCCCTCCCTCTCTCTCTCTCTCTCTCTCTCTCTCTCTCTCTCTCTCTCTGCAATTAGAACTGACGATAATTAAATTAAACATCAGCAAGTACTTAGGCATTATAGTTGATCATTTTGTCAGTAAACAAAATCCTTCTTATTTATTGTCATCATTTTATAGATACAATGTTCAATGGTATGTAGTCCCCGTGCACACAGAAAGGTTGATACTCTTTATATTACGAAGAAGCAGCAAAGCCTTTGCTTTAAATATCGGCCAAATATTCGTGGCATCTTTAGAATGTTTCGTCACGGTAATAATCATTAGATTCATACAGTATCTAAAAATGATTATTCACTCTTCCACTGATAATGTAAAAAGACATATTTTATTACAGTTATTAAAAGCATCGATGTTTTATTTCACCTTCATGTACTCTATGCAACAATAATATCAAGGTATACTACATATCACACGGAAAGAAAATGAAGTTGTTTCAATTAAACGTCGACGTTACGGGCTGCCACAAGCATAAGTAGTTAATTCAACTGGATATTATTGGACCATATATTTAAATTATTAAAACAATTATCTGATGTTTTTTATTCATTAATATTGATGTTGCATCAATCAATTTTATCTTAATAACACTGATATGCTGTTGATACAAAAAATGATGTTGTTGATACAACATCATTTTTTTTCCGTGTAATAAAAATCGATTATAAATCTTTATAATTTACAGAATAAAATGTGATTTAGGTAAAGCTTGCACAAATTAAATGTGTTAAAATAATTGATTTTTTCTTAGATAATATTTTCTGTAATATTGTTTGTGCGAGAGGAAATCGTTAGTTAAATAAAAATATCGGGGCACTTTAAATTATAAAAACTACAGAATGTAAAAATGACAACGTTATGTACAATATAAATTCGTCATTATTCAAGTTTTGTTTAATTATTTTTATGAAATAAGTTTTTTTTTGTAAATACAATAAAATTTTGGATAATTTAACTATTAAATTACATCGAAAATTGTCATTATAGTTTTATTCTCATATAAAACGTATAAACATTATTTAATTTCGAATACTATTTAATATTATATATGTTCAATATCTAATTATTTCATATAAAAAAAGTTTCTCACAAATTAATCCATATTTGCACGATAAATACCTTCAGAACAATATACGTAAAAGAATATAGAGAAAATATTGATTATTATCTGCGGGTGGCAAAAGTTTACATTTATAAAATTATAACTTTGTTCACAAGTAGTGTTACAGAAATAATATCAAGAGACACGGTAGTGTCTCGCACCAAGTCAAGTATACGCGCAGCGAGATCACTCAGTGTATCTTTACGGGAGCCCGAGAGTTGCGAGTACCCGAAATTATCGGATCTCAATAACGGCTAAATCGATTAAGTTCTAAGTAAGCTCAATCGATAGCTTGAGTTCGATTTATATAAGGAAAGTGTTTTTATTTTTTCTCTACGTATCCTACGAACAGAGATATTGCGAAATGTAAATATAAAATATATCGTACAGATAATGCATGTATAAGGCATGTTGAACACATATGGATGTAAGATTTTGGGAAATAAAATTTAGAAAACACACAAACGTACACAAAATAGAGATATTTTTACGGAAACATTTCATGATATTTACCAATAATGTATATTGATAATCATTATGTCGAGGTATCGAGCTAAGATCCTTCTTCAAGAATCAAACGTCACTTAAGACAGCACACACCAGAAAGAAGAACGTTAAAATAAAATATTACGCTGGAAAGGGGTCGAACCGCACTTGCACAGTCAACTGTCGCACAAGTCCCTTAACAAAACACTTGCTGAATAAAACATCTGTTACTTTATTGTCACATAAAAATCGATCACTTAAGGATGTATGGGTGCTATCTCAAAAGCATTACCAAAAATCTAAAAATTTCATAGATTGTTCTATTATTACGTCTAAGTATCTGTGTAAAATTTCAGCACAATTCTCTTACTGGTTTAAAAGTTATTGTAATTAAGGATGTATTAGAGGTATTTTAAATATATTCAGGAAGTTCTGTAAATTGTTTCTAAATTAAATTAAAAATACTTTGTAAAATTTTGAAGTTATTTAAGAGTTATTTAAGTTTAAAGTTGATAAAATTAACATAATCCTTTATAGAGAATCGACACTTTGCTGTAAATATAAATAAAATATAAATAAGACATTAAGATATTTCTTAAACTTTTTTTATGTGTAAAACATACATCATTGATATTGTATTTTAAGTTTCAAAATTTTTTGCCACAAAAAAATTTTTTTAATTGTTTAAACAATACTAATTATTTAAATAACAAAAAATCATACTTAAACTGTTAACGGTAATCCCTTCTAACATATAAAAAATTTTGAGTTGTTTGACATACGTGCAAAGTCTTTTTTCTATTAAAAAGTTTAACTTTTAGCAAGGACTGTACGACACATACATCCTTAACTATACACCCTTTCTAGAATAAAAAAGTATATGGCCAAATATGTTGATCTCACGACGGTGTTTCGTTGCACTGCATGTCAATAAAATTAGGCAACTCAGCTGAATATTTAAATAAAAAAGAAACAACACTGTAGAATATTCAATCGGCAAACAAAACTAAGAAAACACCATTTAGGAAATACAAATATACTCGAATTAAAAATATTTTCAAGAAGAAATTATATGTAACATTTGTCAGCAATATATATTGACAATCGTTACGTCGACATTTCAAGTGCAAGTTGTACCATTGCGAAGAAATAACTGTAACTCACGACGGCACAAACTGGAATAATCGAAGAACGTTATAGTATAACGCGCTGGAAGGGGTGGAATCGCATCTGCGCAGTCCGCTGTCACGCAAGCCTCTTCACGAAGTATTTCTTTATGGGAAATAAACATCTGTTGTTATTATTATTCGTTGCTACGATACTCAAATCAATCGATTGGACCACACACTCCTCTCTTTAAAAAAAGGTGTAAATAGCCAGTAAAAATTGTTTTATAAAGTACTTTGATCATATGGTGGTATATTGTTATATTTTGCATGTACATTAAATTAGACAATTTGTGTTAAATTAAAATTAAAAAAAGGAAACAAGAAAACTCAACCGACAATTAAACAAAAAACAAGCAAATCAATTTCTTTTTTGTCAATTGCATTTCATAGGCCAGTCATATTAGACTAATTTAGGGGGTTAACCTTCCAATTAATTTTCCCAGGTTGCACCCACCATGAATCGCTTTGATTTGAGGTGCTCTAAGTGGGATTTATTTTGTTTTGCAAAATTAATGCGCAATAAAAAGTTATTAACAATATTATTAACAAAAAACACGATTTTTTTTATTTTTTCTCAAATATCTCGAAAACTAAGCAAGATAGGGTTATTAATCATACGTACCTTTTTTGTAGAGCGAAAAATTATCTACACACAATAATGATCTGAATAACATTTATCGTCAAGTCAGTTTAGCTTGCACGCGCCGTCAAAGTCCGAGACTCGGATCTCGAAAACCCTCGATTTCATCCTTTTTTTTTATGTTGCGCCGGTGATTTTTTTCCGTCATTTAAAATAGAATTAAAAATCTCAAAAAATCACACATTATCTGAGAACGACAAAGAATACTTTTCATGGTGTAATAATCGATTTTTTAGACCCTTTTTCTTTAGTTTGTAGGTATATAAGCAAAAAATTTTAATTTTTTGGAATAGTCTTAGTTTCTCGCTGTTTTCTTAGAATTTATTTGAGACAAATTTTATCGTATGCATCTTGTTGTGGACGAAATTTGCAACAAAAATGGTCCCTTGTATTTTTTTCGTACGACGAACGCTGATTTTTTTATTGACACGCAAAGTTTATCCAATATTGCGCACAGGTCGGATAACGTTTGTTTTACACCGAAATTATTTTTAATTAAAATTATTTTTTATTAAAATTTACGTGATTTTTCTCATTATTATTGAACCATATATTGCAAAAAACGGTTTTGCAATATGGTTCAATAATGATGCAAAAAACGGAGATTTTTAATTCCATTTTAAATGACGGAAAAAAATTACCGGCGCAACATAAAAAAACGATGAAATTGAGGGTTTTCAAGATCCGAGTCTCGGACTTTGACGGCGCGTGCAAGCTAAATAACTGACTTGACGATAAATGTTGTTCAGATCATTATTGTGTAGATAATTTTACGCTCTACAAAAAAAGTACGTATAGTTACCCCTATCTTGCTTAGTTTTCAAGATATTTGAGAAAAAAAATCATGTTTTTTGTTAATAATATTGTTAATAACTTTTTATTGCGCATTAATTTTGCGAAGCAAAATAAATCCCACTTATGTTAGAGCACCTCAAATCAAAGCGATTCATGGTGGTTTATATGTATATATATTTTATATATTATATACTACGTATATGTAACTATCTTTATTGCTTATCCCCGAAGGGTTTGCAAAGCGTTTTTATAAGGAACGTTACCCAAACCTTTGCAGCACTACTCTTCTCCTCTCACTTTAACCCTTTGGACCAACAGCTTAATGTCTCTTCCGAAAGACGGAGCTCAGTTTGCTCCGCACAAGAGCCTATCTTGCACGGAGGGACGCAGCTGCCAGAAAAACATTCCATTATATACTACGTTATATGTATATATAATAAAAAATATAAAAAAATTATAATTTTTAATTTAAGGAGGTGCATGCTGTTACCTTACATAAAGGGTTTAAGCAAAAATATTAATCACACGTTGAGTAAGTGCCATATCACGCCTTTGTTCACAATTCCCAAAAAATTGGATTGCCTAATTAAACGTGGTAAAGATCAAATCGATGATTTGAAACAAACGGAAGTCGTATATAAGATCATTTGTAAAGATTGTAATGCTATATACATAGGGCAGACAAAAAGGCATCTTTGCATGCGCCTGAAAGAACACCAAAAGGATATCAAAAAACCAGCTGGCAAACACTCTGTAGTTAGTGAACATCGTATATCCCGTGGACATTGATTGGGGGAATCCAGAGGTAATGCACAGAGAGAGGCTGATGAGAAAGAGGGAATTAGCTGAGATGTTTTTCATTAAAAAATCGGACAATACCATTAATATGCAAAAGGACACGGAGAGTCTCAATGCCCTATATGAACATATCATAAAGGAAACGTGATTCCCTTTTCTCATCGGCTTCCCTCTCTTCATCTCATGTCAGCCATATTTCGAAGTCAATGTTTATTGTTTCGTCCTTTCTTGTTAGTCGCAATTTCACCATTGCACGACAGGGACTCGTCCCTCTAATATAATTACGGAGAACGGAAATATAGTGAAACTGTTTTCTATTTCTCAAAATAACACTCTAATATGTAAGTTTTTTTGATTTATATAAGGGCCATTCCGCGTGAACCGGATCAGTCATCTCTCAGAAATGAATCAAATTTTGCATATCGGTAGTTTCTGACGAGATAAAATATAGTGTCAAATATTTTTTTTTTAATTGCAAATTTTTTCGATTTATGAATAATGGAAAATTTACTGACTTTTTAGTTAATAATTGCATAACTTTTTTCCTTTAAGTGCAATACAAAAATTTTTTAAATAAAAGTTGTCACAAAAGGACTATATTTTATGATGAAATTATTTACAATATAAAAAAAAATTATCTCGTACTATTTATTAAACAAATTATTTTTTAATAATTTTTTTAACTGTTAGGGAGACAATCGAAAAATTAAAAAAAAATTTTTTTAGAAAGTTTTAAACTTCCAATATACCACAAAAAATTTTCGTCGATGTGTTTTGTTTCGTTATCGAGAAAATAATTGTTTAATTTTTGTACGCGTGAAGAATCGGTACTAGTAGCGTTTTTCAGACGAGTGTGAAGTTTGCCGCCCGAGCCGAAGGCGAGGGCAGCAAATCACACGAGTCTGAAAAAGCTTTCGACCCGAGGTGCATGGCCGCCCTGGCGTAAAATTGACCACTTTCGCCCCTCTCTAGGCATGAAGGTCGAACTTTCCGTGGAGGTGTTGTGAAAAAATAGTTGTTGTGCACATAGAATAGCGGTTATCAAACTTCCTTTCATTTTGTTTCAATAACGCTACAGGGTACGCGACAATTCCATGCTTTCTTACACTGAGGGAAAAATTTTGTTAAATCAACAAAACAAATTTGCTTGGCAACATACAATCAATCGGTTTTATTAAATCAACAAAACAATTTTGTTGATTTTTCAATTTATTGATCCAATTATTTATTTTATTAAATTAAGTACACGTCTATTATTTGAACAAAATAAAATAATTGAATTTTGAAAATGGTTATACAATAGAAAACGGCCAAATTACAAGCTATTAATAGGTGTATATTTATTCAAACAACTTGACAACGAATGTGTTCGCAATATAATGGTATCATACAAAATCATTTTTTTAAAGTTAATGATCAATTTTGTTAACTCAATAAAATAATTTTATTGAATCAAGAACATTAACGTTTTTAAAAATAGTATATTTATTCAAAGAAATATTTAGTTAATGTTATATTATGTATAATTGATAGTATAAAATATTTAGTTAAAAAGAACAAATCAATATAGTCCACAAACAAAATAGTTAAAAAGAACAAAACAAAAAAATATTTTGTACAAATATTTTGTTAAGCCAATCAAATCATCCGCTTGGCAACATACAATCATCCGGTTTTGTTAAATCAACAAAATTTTTTTTGAAAAAAATAATTATTTCTCTCAGTGTACCATTGACGACAAAACAAATACAATGCAAAATTGTCTCGAGATCGGAAAATACGTCCACATTGAAAATTATGCGTTAAGCATAAAATAATTACTGTTTTCATTTATTTTTTTTCACAATTACTTTTTATTTTTTATAACAATGTTACTTTGCTTTATAAAACAGAAAAAACACAAAAAAAACAAAAATAAAAATACAAAAAAAATCGAAAACAGTATTGTTTGAATTTTTCAACCATTCTATGCATTATAAAAAATTAAGAACAATGCTGTTTATTTCGTTTTTGAGAAAATTAACTTGGATATTAAGTTCGCCTAGCGCGCCGCGCGGCCAGCGAGCGAGAGCGGTCACCATACAGACGTGGCTGCCGCACCGAGTACCGATTCTTCACGCGTACAAAAATTAAACAATTATTTTCTCGATAACGAAACAAAACACATCGACGAAAATTTTTTGTGGTATATTGGAAGTTCGAAACTTTCTAAAAAAAATTTTTTTTTATTTTTCGATTGTCTCCCTGACAGTTAAAAAAATTATTAAAAAATAATTTGTTTAATAAATAGTACGAGATAATTTTTTTTTATATTGTAAATAATTTCATCATAAAATATAGTCCTTTTGTGACAACTTTTATTTAAAAAATTTTTGTATTGCACTTAAAGAAAAAAAGTTATGCAATTATTAACTAAAAAGTCAGTAAATTTTCCATTATTCATAAATCGAAAAAATTTGCAATTAAAAAAAAAATATTTGACACTATATTTTATCTCGTCAGAAACTACCGATATGCAAAATTTGATTCATTTCTGAGAGGTGACTGATCCGGTTCACGCGGAATGGCCTATAATGCTTCTTGACTCATTCTGTTTATCGCGTTCTACAAAATCCGATGTTTAGTTTTTAGATTCGACGTACTTTGGAAACTATGTCCAACTAATTAATATTTGTGAGTTATACACGCTTGAAAAGGACCGAATTTTGCGGTTGAAACGTAGCGTCTTTTGAATAATAAAATTGCCAGTTTGGTCGAACAAAACCCCTGTACTAATTTATAATTTCTATTTATGTAAAAGTTACTTTCTGTATGAACTTCTTACATTAAATTAGTATGCGTTAATAAGCAATCGATGATTACGACAAGCAATTTTCTAACCCAACAAAAAAAAACTAATTTTAATAAAATTCATTAAAAAAATATTTTTTGCAGTTTATGATATTAGTGACTTTAAAGTGTACATCGGATTTACTTATCAGGGTTCTTTCTTCTGCATTGTTGTACATTATTTTTGCAATTAAATAAATTTTATTTACAATTAGTATTAATACTGAGATCGTAAGTAAAACAATTCTTATATATTATGTACTTTGTTCGTGCATATGAGTAAATATTTTTAAAATATAAATTTCAATACGATATATAAATATAATGTCTTCTGTGCAACGACATGAAATCTTGTTAAAACGACAGGTAAAATGTTTGTTGGAGCAACTGCAGCCTATCTATAATGAGCTATCTGACAAGAATGAAATCGGCATCATATAAAAGTACGGTAGTTATGCGAAACGTTACACGGTTGTATTATTATGTAAGACAATTGCTTTTATTACACGCAACTATATTTGCAAACTAATTAGTGAGTTTATAATAACTTTACTTATCAAGTAAATTGATTTTTAAACGTTCTTCAGATCTTTTCATGACCATGGTACTTTCTTTAACTTTATATTTATTTTGTCCGTACATTTTTAATATCTTGTTCTCTAAAAACGGGACTCGATCACGTCCTTCGTTGCCACTGTTACGTGCAAGCAAAATTTTATTCAATCTTTAAATAGACAGGAATGCAATCGATATTGATTAATTATCCGATTTCCAACGGAGAGACGGTTCTCAGGCCGCGGCTCGCAGGGCATCGAATTACACTTATTGATAAGACCTTCCTCCTCCTTTAATATTCAAAGACAAAGAAGTGGTGAGAAGCTCGCGCGGAAGGTTCTTGCCACTTGAGTATAATAAGCGCGAAAAATCATAGTCCAGTTAGTTCAGTTCTGGAGTCAGTTAGTTGTTGGGAGCTAGTTGTTGTCAGTTGTAGTTGTTATCTGAAGTCAGTTAATTATTTTGCGCTTATAATTTAATCATTCGACAGTCTAAATTTGAGTTATTAAATTTAAACTCTGACTTCATCAAATCTTAAGACAGATCTTAATATCAATTAAAATCATCAATTAAACTTGATCTTAAACAATTGTAAGAAAAGTCTCCCGAATAAAAGTAATTTTAAATTCTAAATCTTGAAACTAATTAAAATCCTTCAAATCCACAACTCTTAACTGTCGCTGCCATTAGCGTGGCAACAGTAATTTCCAAGATTCTTGTCGCTGCCGAAAAGGTGTGGCAACAGAAGACTTCCTTCCCTACCTGTCGCTGCCAAAGTGTAGCAATAGGATTTCCTTAAATCTTCATTTATGCCCAGAAAAGGAGGCAAAAGATTCCAATTAAAGAGAATTAAATTTCAGATTAAACAAGCCATTCAGTTAGATCAAGATCCTTTTCCATTATTTCTCAAACTAAACAAATTAGTAACTGAAATTCAAGATAATAAAGTTCAAAGCTTCCGTATAACCCCTTTGGACTTAATAATAAATTTTCCAAATTTTAATCTAATAAATAAATCTGACCCTCGTTATAAAACATACAAAATTTGTTATCTTTTCGGACTAGATTAATCGCACAACCTGGTCCAAATCCCGGGTAAATTACTTGAATGTTTTGACCCAAAAACGGACCAATTAACATTAACTTGACAGAACGTGACACCACTTATGACCGAATATTTCATCGATCAAGAAAAATACTTTTATTTGATACTAGCTGGTTACCCGGGCTTAGCCCGGGAGTCGTTTTTCTTCAAACGACTTTATTTGCATTTAAATATCCTTAATAAAAAAATTCTTTTATCAGTTCAGATACCGATTCCCAAAAAGATCGATAACAAAAAACTATACAGTTTATAGCATTTCCCGGGAAATTCTACCCCTATTTTATATACAATTCTTCAAAATTCGATCAATTATTTCCCGAAAAATTCGAAAAATTTCTGATACCGATTTCCAAATAGATCGGTAACGAAAAATTATACACTTTATGGCACTCCCCGGAAAATTCTACCCCTATTTTATATACTTTTGGTAAAAATTCGGTCGAATAGTTGAAGAGTGTATAAAGAACATACATACATACAGACATTCTATTTTATATATATAGATTATTCCATACGTATGTTGCTTATGTCATAGGCGCTATTGCAATGTTAGCGATAGGAACAATTAATGTTCATAGTTTATTAATAGTATGCGTGCGGAATGTTTTGAATTGTCAGGTAAGAGATTATGTTGTAAATCTAAAACTCCTAAATAGTAGCTTTATTTCTCCCTAACAAAATAATTCACAAAATTGCGTTACCTAACTCAATCCAAGTGATATGTATTTCAAAAAAAGATGTAAAATCTTTAATTTGCGTCAATTGCAAAGAGAATATATATATATATATATATATATATACATACCTCATTGTTTATTGCTTTTCCAAATATATTTTTATTATACATTTTATTGTATTTTCAAATAAACGTAATAAATTGAATATATTCTCACAAATATTTATGATAATAATAAGCATGTTAAATAATTATATTTACTACATTATAATACAAAATTATCGAATATAATGGGTTTTTATTATAAATAATAAAGTATTATATTGAAAAATTATTTTATTCGCCATATTTGTTTAACAGTATATATTCGGTCGTTTACATATACAATCACCGACTTTCAGAACTTGAAAGATTGACTTAATATCCTTAAGTTTAAATAACATAAAATCTCCACTTTTTTTACAAGAATTATGTGTTTAACTTTTGAATTTGTTTCCAAATAATAAAAAAATTTGAGATTCTTGACAGTAAAGCAGTTAAGAATAAAATATAAGTCATTATGAATTTCAGAGAAATATCGAATTGATCCGTAATAAACGGATTACAATGCGTGACTCATATATGAATAGATGTGATTATTTTAATGGTTATATATGAATAGATATGACCGTCTATATGACTTTGTATGAGCATGCATGGTTAGACCTGGCCAATTTTCGGATCTGTTCATATAAACAATAATATATGATCATATATAATTAGTCAAAATTATTTTTTCTCGGGAACTCAAGCTTTAATTCTTTTTAACAAAATTATAATATTACAAAGAATCATTTTAATCACAAAGTGTTCGGGAGACGCAGGGGCAGGTTAAAGAAGCGAAGAGTCGGCTTGAGTTAACGTTACAATGACATATATTCTTCTTCTTACTGTACAATGAACATTATCTTTGGCTGTATCTTATGCCGGCGCACAGGGGCGCTGGACTTCTCAAAAAATCTACAGCAAAAGCCGGTGCTTGGCTGCTTGCTTAGGTACTATATCGGGGTGGCTCGAATTATTGTTTATGTCTATTTTCTTTCCCGGGGTCGCGAGGGCCCGATCAGTGGGATATTCGCGAATTTCCGGGGAGGGCAGGGCCGGCTCTCGATCCTTCGAGCTGCTGCTCTTCTTGTGTTTTCTCCGCTTCTCTGTTTGCGTGCCCACTGTCTTCCACGAGTCCGGTGGCAAGGGTCGTGTTGCCCGTGGGTCGCCCGGCGCAAGGCTCACCCCTGGTGGTCGAGTGAGTCGCCTGTGCGATTTGGGGAGGCAGATCGGTGTCAAGAGCCACCGCGGCTCTGGTGGAGGGGCCGGTGCCTTGGCCTCTGGCTGCTCCTTGGCCTCAGGTCGTCGCAACAGGGAGGGCCTCCTGGCTCGTCTCCTAGGTCGGGGTCGGCGTCTCCTGCCGGCTCCTCGGGCAGAGTGGCCCTGCGCTACCACCACTACCGATCGAATTTGGCGAGTGGGAGGGGCAGACTCAGTCTGCGGGTGCTCCAGCGTGAAGCGATAGGTATAGCTGTTCTCGATCGTAGTCTCAACGCTTGATATATTTAACGCCCAAGCGGAGTGCTCATACGAGAGAGGCTAACGATTCTGCACGGCCGTGGTCTTTATGAACCGTTTCGATCGCGTTTTAATTACGAGTAACGACAGCCGCCCCGCGGCGGCAGGTGTTACCTGTGCCGGCGGGGTGGGGCGGCGAGGCGCCTAGGAGCGCAGGATGGGTTGCCGCTCCGGCAGGCGCTCCGCTCGTGTAAATCCGAGACACAAAGAATTAAAGAGATAACAGTACAAAATAAAAATATTTAATTATAATAAAATAAATAAATTTTTCTTGTAAAAAAAACTTGCCGCTGCTAGACCTTGAAATTTAATAAAGTACTAAAATTTTGATTGAATAAGAAAGCAAAACATAATTTAGGGAAGTATGCAACGGGAGTAAAAAAACAACGCCAAGTTTTTTTTAAAAGAAAAAGAGTGACAACAAGATCGGCCCCATTTTTTTTGTATTCAATTTTGGTCATAAAGTAGGTACGAAACGAAAGGTCTCGTCAAGCTGATTACAGATATGTCAGTCACAAAGTGTACCCACACAGCACACTTTTTCCTGGGGATATTACCAGGATATTGTGATATCACATTGGACATATTGCGATCCTATGGATGTCCTACGGTTATTGTGATCAATATTTAGACATATTGCGATCCCTCGGATAGATATCCGAGATGGTGGCATAGGCTGCGATGCTGTGCGCCGAGGAACGACTCTATTCTACCTCCGCGATTCGATCGAAAATGCTCTGGATATCTTTGGAACGGTAAATATCCACACAGCACAAGATATTGCAACATCCACCAGATATCCAAGGGATCGCAATATGTCTAAATATTGATCACAATAACCGTAGGACATCCATAGGATCGCAATATGTCCAATGTGATATCGCAATATCCTGGGAATATCCCCAGGAAAAAGTGTGCTGTGTGGGTAGGTACACTCTGAGACTAACATATCTGTAATTAGCTTGACGAGACCTTTCGTTTCGTACCTACTTTGTGATCAAAATCGAATGCAAAAAAAATAGGACCATTTGCCTATGGACACTTGTTATCACTCTGTATTTATGTTATTTTAATTAAATATTTTTATTTTGTACTGTTATCTCTTTAATTCTTCATGAATTCGTTCACAAATCGCGAAAACGCCCAAACCGTGATGGCGTCGTGATCCAAACAATCCGAGATGATTGTAAGACTTTTGTGGCTCAAGATTCTATTGGATTTGTAATTAAAACTACAGGATAGACAGTCGCCTGATTATTGTTCCAATGAAATCCTGGGGCCGCGTCCTGAATGATGAATGCATATAGTTTTCGATGAAGTCACAAATTGTCATACATTTATCATTTGCTAAATTATCTTTGACGAATCTCTGATAACTAGATTATTGTTTAGTTATGAAAGAATGTTGCAGAAGAGATCTTGCTTCATTGCAGAAAACTTCTAAAAATTCCTCAGCGCTGCAAGTCTTTGTTATTAGAGTGTAGCGCGGCTTTGTTATCCAAGACTCGTACGTAACGGATTCGACATTATTTTTGCTGAATAATCCTGTTATCATTCTTTTTAAATCCGCATCTCCAGGACATTGAAATGACAAATAAGATTGAAATCGCGGCTGTAATCAATAGCTGTAAAACATCCTCGTACGTCTCAAATTGGACACTTTGCTGGCGTGAAAGAACTTGTAATTTGCAACTTAAAAAATAAAAAATTTTATTGTAAAATTAAATTAAAAAGTAGACTAATTAATTAATTTGTTCTGGCTGTAGTACTTGATTAAAATTTTTTAAATATTCTCTACGCACTATCGTAAAAAAACAATAAAGCGATTGATAAAAAAAATTGTAGAAAGATCACCAATAAATCAATAAATTGATCGGAACGATACATAGCGGATTGTTCGATTGTGTGTCGCTTCAATCGAGAGTGTAATGAATATTACAATTCTTTAGGCCTGAAAAAAGTGAACAATTGATTATGCACGACAGTGTTCTATGAGTAACGTAAGTTTAATAAATTATCTGTTAATTGTTATCTGTTAATTATAGATCTATGTGTAAAGATAATATTCATATTTTCAAATTAACAATGATAATTTCACCATAATATGGCTGTTTTCAACAAGAATTATTTTTTAAACTGCATAATCAATCACCACAATAAAAAAAAATTTCCGGCACAAATTAATCATTTGCGTGATAAAAAAACATGAATTGAATCACCTGTCATCATTAATTTAAAGTTCTGGTGGCTCGAACAGACGCACACAGTATCTCTCCACTTCCTGCCAAAACGCAGTAATCAGAACGCAGTTCTGTAAATGATGAGACTCCGATAGACATATCGGGGTGGATCTCTTTGAGTCGTTGATATAATTCTCTTAGATTCCCAAGAAGAAGTCGCTTTTGGTGCTGAACTCGAACACCCTCATTATTACGATGAGACAAGAACCCTTTTTTACCGGGCCGGAGAGAACTCACGTCATCATCATGGTAAAAATTGACCACTTCCTGCACTAGCTCGGCTGGCAAGCACCTGCCTAAAGTGAAATGATAAATTTTATTTTATTCACTTTTATTAAATTCACCTCTTATTATATTCACCTTTTCTATCTACCATTTTTTGCTACCTTTGCCATGTAATATGTCGAACCAATTGTCTGCGCCATGTGCGAAATACTCCAAGTCTTTGGTAGCATTGTCATCTGTTGAACCTTTAGGAATTTGAAGGAAACGGAAATGAAATTAAGAACACGGTACGCGACCACAGTTTGAATATAACGTCCTTTCGGTCTCGTGTATTCAGAGCGACTGACTGTTACAATGGTGTCTGTTGATCTGTTGGTCTCTGTTCACGTGTTACGTGTGTGTTCGTGTATGTGTGTGTGAGTGTCTGTATGTGACAGCTTGCAAGAGAAAGCGATGTGTGTAAATATCGTTGTACATTCCAACATCATCAATTCAATTTTCCGTTCATATAAAGTCCCCGAGGCATGGAAAGCTTCTTTTATTTAGGCGATCATCAGAGCTAAGTCGTGAATAGCTATTTCAGCTTCACCAAACTTGACACCAAACATTTGCTTCAAGCTTTGTGATACTCGTTGTATCTTGGTGGCCATCCAAGAGCTCGATCCCACGTGCTCGCGACAACGTCTTTTTGGAATCAGAAAGTTTCCAATCAATTTTAGTCCCTGATTGATCATTGGTAATTGTATCAAGACACTGCTCTGAATCTTCCCGTTTCAAACATCCAATTGTGCTGAACGATGGTCTGTAAATGATCGGCGTAATCATATTAGAGTTTGATGTCATTTCGTCTCGATCATCGACTTAAAATAAATAAAACAAATAATTAAGTAAACTAAATAGTTAGTAAATAATTTATTTCCAAATATTCTTTGTTAAAAAATAATGTTAATAATAAGAAGAAAGCATATAAGAATAATTATCGAGAGCTTACCAGAAAACCTTGATGAATCATCCGATGATAAAATTTTTTTTCCCACAATTACCACATAGTAAATAATCGCTGCGTAACGTTGGAATTTTTTTATTATTGAAGGTGAAGGACATCGTAAGACTTTTTTTTAAATATTACTTTAAATATAAGGGGTTGCAACACCGATCAATTTTTCCACTAATTCGATTCGCAGGAATCATAACGCACTATACACACATATATATTTTTTTTCTAAATTCAATAATTTAAATAAAATTTAATTCAGTAAAAACGGATCAAATAGAGGCCCTTCACCGATCCCGCTGATTACAATCGACGGTAATCTTCTCAATGTGTCTTGCAGAATTATAGAACAAAAGTCCAAGATAGAATATCTATCATGATTCGTTATTGTTCATCCACTGTAATCCTTCGAGGCCACATGGGGTGGCGACCATCCCAACAAAAATTCAGGGTCCGATATTTTTAAGATAGCCTTTATAATCAGTGTCCCTCCACCCAGAATCCCTATTTGGGTCCCTCTCTCAAATGTTTATATACAATTTTATTTAATTATATATAACTTTGTAGATATAATTATACATGGATTTTGACCTGATCTAATTATATATAAATAGATAAAATTGTATATGATTATATGTAATTAGATCAAACTATGCATACTTCATATATATATAAATTATTAGATATAATTATATATTTTTGGATGCAATTAGATCAAATCTTTAATGAGTCCATTTTTGTGGTAAATATGTATTATAGAATCAAAAGTGAAATGATTTATTCCATATATTATAACTTGGCACTGCTTGAGACAGTGCCGTGTCTCTTGATACTGTTTTTATACTACTGTTCATCAAATTTTAAATACGAGAAACAAATCCTATCGAATGCCATCTATTGGATAATCTAAATTTAAAGTTTATATATGATTATATATAATTGTATATAATTATATATAATTATATATAATCTTTTTTATATTTGTATCACACCAAATTTAATAAATTCTATTATGTAAACAATAAAATATATGTGTACGCATACATATAAAAATAAAATTACATTATTCTATACTAGAAAAATGGTGTATTTTTACGCGAATTTATTATTTATTATTTTAATTAAACATTAAAAAAATATATATATATAATTATATCTAATTTGGTGCAATTATACATATATAAGTTTGTATATAATTTGATGTATCTCAACTCGAAAAAAAATTCTAATATAACTTTGCGTAATTTGATATGAAGTTATAAATATTTTGATATAATTACATATAATTATTTACTCAAAAAAGAGTTTTAACATAATATTGTATAATTTGATGTGGAGTTATACATATCTTGATATAATTACATATAATTATTTACTCAGAAAAGAATTATAATATAATGTTGCATAATTTGATATGGAGTTATAAATATTTTGATATAATTGCATATAAATGAATACATAAATAGATCTTATTATATATGATTTTATATAATATGATATAATTAGATAAAAGTGTACATAAAAATTTTTTCCCGGAAGATCCATGCAGTAAAAAGGCTTTAAGCCATTGGCTATAGCTGCCTACACATATTTCCATTTTATTGCCGAAAATGTGAAATAAATATTTTACGAAAACGGTTGCCAACAGATTGTGGCAACTTTTATGACAATGAGCACATATATACTACAAGCTTTCCGCTCGTTTGCGCAGGCAATCGTTTGCATAATGCTTTAAAGTTGCTCTAAACGAAATTACTATTGTCCCGGTGACAGCAGTATGATGACAACTGAAGGGAAACTTATGTCAAACAACTATTTCCTTTTTTATGCGAAAGAACGCTTGGCTATCTAGGATAATTTGATCTGCTGAGATATAATTTGATCTAGCCAGATCCTTTTTTCCCGGGTGTCTTAAGGGGGGAGGGTCAAGTAAACGGCCGTTTTTTCCCGAATTTTTTTTAAACAGATGGAAAGATTTGTTAAATCGGAACAAAGCACATCATAATATTCATAATTTAAGGTATATTATAAAAATTTTTTTATGTCGAAAAATTTCAAAATGGCGGCGCAGCAGCTGCTTGAAGTCGGCTCCTCGGATTTGCGCCGTGCAACGCTGAGGTCGCTCTAATTAACTGAAATAAAAAAACCAAAGTTTTTTTATTAAAATGCGTTTATATGCTTTGCATGAACCTAAATTTAAAAAAAAATATCAAAAATTAAAAATTCAGGACCATTTTGAAAAAGAAGTTACATTTTTTCCTTTTAAACAAATAGCAAAAACAATGTTTATTATTAATTTTTTTAATGAATTTTTAGGTTCATGCAAAGGTCAATAAGTTAAAGAATATATGTGCCAAAGCTCGTTACAATCGGTTAAAAATTGTAGGTGCTACAGTGCACGGCGCGCGAAATTTTACGTTTTGAGAAAAACGCGTTTAAAGTTTTCAGTAGAGAAAAGTAGTGTTTAAGGCAAGGGGGGACTTACGGCTACTGTAAGCTTAGTCTGCGATGCCAGGACCGTATAATAAGCTTTCCTCCTCTGCAAACTCATCCATTTTAGCCGCTAGTTTCTGTTTTCGAGCTGTCCTGGCCTCTTTTGATGTGCTTTGAGTGCGGCGGTTCTGCCGCCTGTCCACGCGTCACTTTAATGACTTTGTAGGGACACTTAGACTTTGAATTTCGACTCACGGCTTTGGGAACACATTCTCCAGATGTTAAATAAATTTTCTAAGCAATAAAAAAAATGAAAAAAAAATGACCGTTTACTTGACCCTCCCCCCTTAAAAGACATCTTTTATTTTTCAAAACTTATCTTAAAGAGAGTTTTAAGAGGCTTCTTGTTTACTGGAATTATATAATTTTTTCATTAAGTTATGGTTAAGTGGGGAGGGTCAACTAGGCAGACGTCAACGATCACACCGATCGTCCGAATCCGCGATGGCGGGAATGAGTTGACATGAATTCGGATGCCGACAGCGATTACATTGATCGAACAAATCTGTAATGTTGAGGAAATAATACGAGTCTGTCGACGTTGATATACTAACCCGAAAGTACAAGGGTGAAAGGTGAAAGTGCAATAGAAAAAGTTAGATGGTTGAATTAAAAACTTAAAATATGTGTGAAGATTTGAGTCTGATAGCTCATTTGAGAAGAAAGGAAAATGATGATGATGATGACGATGATGATGATAATAATAATAATAAAGACTTACTACCTGTTGATGTGTTACGTTCTATCTGGCTGAATCTCTTTGGGGTCCTGTGGGGGTAGTTGCCTTTGTCGGTACTCAGTGAGTTTAAGTTCACGCACAGAATTTAACTTGAAACTCGGACTTGAATGAGACAACGTTCGTAAAACGGAAAAGAAGGGAAATGAACTGAACGGAAGAGGTGGCGAAATTAAACTGAAGATTTGAAGAGGAACTGAAGCTAAAGAGATGAACCGGGTGAAGAGAGCGAGTCCCACCGCAATGTTGCGGTTTATATATTAGGAGAGTTTATATAGAGAGTTCAAGGGGTGAATTTGGTCGTGGCATGTGTCAGGTTTTTGTTTCAAGAATTTTGGTTAGTAGAATGTTTTTATCCAGGATGTAGATTTGAGTTTTCGCCTATCTATTAGTGAGCTAGGTACAGTTATCGATTTTTACGACTGTCCATTGACAAGTCTTATCGTAAAGCCGCCACCGTCTTATTTTGGGAGTTCAAGCTATTGCCTTTTCCAGTGACTCATTAATTCTTTTTTTATTTCTGATTTATTTTTTATTAGGGTTCTTGGTCTTTGGTTTATCTCACGACCATGTTTTTGTGTTAACAGATAACGCATACCCAAGAAAAAATAATTTTGACTAATTATATATGATCATATACCTATTATTGTTTATATGATCAGATCCGAAAATTGGCCAGGTCTGACCATGCATGCTCATACAAAGTCATATAGACGGTCATATCTATTCATATATGACCATTATAATATTATCACATCTATTCATATATGAGTCATGCATTTTGTAATCCGTTTATTACGGATCAATTCGATATTTCTCTGCATAATGACTTATATTTTATTCTTAACTGCTTTACTGTCGAGAATCTCAAAATGTTTTATCATTTGGAAACGAATTCAAAAGTTAAACACATAATTCCTGTAAAATAAAGTGGAGATTTTATCCCGAGAAAAAATGATTATATATAATCATATATAATTATATATATGGTATATATATAATTATATATTATACATGGTCATATGTGCAATCAGTGGTCCCACATACAACCAGATATAGCACCATATCTACTTGTATATAAATGTATATAATTTTATGTGAAGCGAGATATAATGATATGTGAGTAGTGCACTCTACATATAACTAGATATAGTATTATATACAACTATATATGCAGTCATATATAGCCAAATATATTAATGTAGGATTCAAGTGAGACCAATGTACGAGCATTAATAGATGTTACGGTAAATTCATAAATAATTTTATATGTATTATTGTAACACATATATAAATTCCAACTTTTCACTGTGCGCCGATCACAGCCGGACTTTAAACACAGTTATCATTAGAACGTTAAAAAACCCCCTTCCCTCCCCCCAATTAAATCGACACGATTTAATTATTTAAAAAACTGTAAAGAATTTATTGCAAAAAATATTACCTCAGCCAGGGTTTGAACCTGGAACCTCCCTCATTCCGTGTAGGGCGTCGTACCAATTCAACCACTGAGGCATGTACTGAGGCATTGGGGTTTTTTAACGTTCTAATGATAACTGTGTTTAAAGTCCGGCTGTGATCGGCGCACAGTGAAAAGTTGGAATTTATATATGTGTTACAATAATACATATAAAATTATTTATGAATTTACCGTAACATCTATTAATGCTCGTACATTGGTCTCACTTGAATCCTTATTATAGCATTTGCTTCAAACGAGCGAAAAATAAATTTCTTATATTAATGTAATTGATCTGGCGCTATATACAACCAGATATAGCACCATATCTAATCGTATATAAATGTATGTAAAGCCAGATATGATGATATGTGAGTACTGCACCCGACATATAACTAGATATAGTATTACATACAACTATATATGCAGTCATATATAGCCAGATATATTAAGGGTCCATATCTGTCAGTAGGTCCAAAAGTAGGTGATTTTTGTGAATTTTTTGTGGAGAAAGTAAACAAAATAAATCATTCAATATTTTTGGATTATATTTATGATACTTTTAAGTAGTTATAAAATTTTTTTAAATAATTTGGCGAAGCGGGATACTAGGCAACGGCGACCTGTGCTCGGAATAGGTTGCTCCATGGCGGAAGTCCTCCAGGTCGTAAAATGTGTCTGAAACATCGAATCAATCGATTTTCCTGTTCAGTACAAGTGTCCCTATAGAGTAGATTAAAAAAAATTGTTTTGAATAAAAATTCATAAAATGGCGGCAGTTCAAAAGGAAAAATTAATTTATAAATTTTCGATACTTTTTTGCTTATAAAAAATTAAATATTGCATATATCGATATGATTGTAGTCTACTTTATAGACAAACTAGTTTTATATATGTCAAAAAAAAGTGTTTCATTGAAAATTACGTGAGTTATCACTTCCGCCAATTCACTTGTTCCGCACTCGGCACTTTTACCTCAGCGCTGCTTGCTTATGGGCTTATAACTTTTGAACCTACATGAATTTTAGTTTGCGCTTTTAACACACTATTCTACACACCTAGAGCTATCAAATTATGCAAAAAATTCGATTTGTTGAACCCAACTGACAGATATGGACCTTTAATGTGACTAATCTGGCGCTATATACAACCAGATATAGCACCATATCTAATCGTATATAAATGTATGTGAAGCCAGATATGACATATGAGTAGTGCACCCTACATATAACTAGATATAGCATTATATATAACTATATATGAAGTCATATATAGCCAGATATATTAATGTGACTAATCTTGTTCTATGTACAACAAGATATAGCACTATATCTATATAGTATATTGTGTTACAAGTGCCGTAAGATGAAAATTCACGGGTGCGGAGTTGACGCACGAGCCGAAGGCGAGTGCGGTCACCGCACCCGTGAATTTTCATCTTTACGCACGCGTTGCACACCCTATTTTGTGCCACAAGTGCGTGGAAAGTGGTGCATCGCGCACGCGTAGCGTGCGCGATGTGCCACTTTCCATGCACGTGTTGCACAATAGATATAGATTCGCAAGTCATCATATATGCTGTAGATATTTAATTATAAATTTAAACATTTATTTGAATCGTTTTTATATATATTATCAATATTAAATTTAAAAATTTGTTACATAATATTATATAATTTAATATATTATAAAATAATACTGCAGGTCATGTGTGCGCTCCAGACCATTCGACTAGGGGCTTCTCGGGGTTCCTCGGGGGATAAACGCTCCCAGTTTTGATCTGTCGTTGATCTTTTGTCTTCGGTTTACGTATTATTGTCGCCTCGAGCGTGAGGACTGTTGAGACACGTGAAGTTAGTGCTTCGTGTGTTCCGCGTGTCGTGACTGTAGTCCGTAGTGCGGTGTTTAGGGAGAGGCCCGGGAAAAAAAAATTATATATAATCATATATAATTATATATAAATGATCATATATAATTATATATGAAAATTGGCACGATATAATTTTATCTGATTATATATAAAAATATATAATTCTACAAATTTTTATATAATTTTATATAAATATATATAACTTTATATTAAGGTTTACTTTCAAAGAATTATATATTATTATATAAAATTGTATAAAATTATATATAATTTTATATATAATAATTTATAATGAATAAATAAAAAGTGAAATGATTTATTCCATATATATATTATAACTTGGGACTGCTTGACGTGAGACAGTGCCGTGTCTCTTGATACCGTTTTTATACCATTGTACGTCAAATTTTAAATACGAGAAACAAATCCTATCGAATGCCATCTATTGGATAAATCCGAATTTAAAGTTTATATATGATTATATATAATCATATATAATCTACATGGATAAGTTTAAACGATAAAACTGATTATTTCTATATCTTTGACAGATACAATTATATATAATTATATAAATTTATATATTTTAGGATTTACTTATTCAGAAAAATTCTATATTCATTTATATAAAAATATATTAATATATATAATTATTTAAAATTATATATAATTTTACATGAGGAATCAGATATAATTTTATATAATTATGTAGAAAAATATATATTTTATATAATTATATATTTTAATATATATTTATATATAAATATATACTTTAAAATTTTCTGATTTATACAAAATTATATATGCTTATATATAAATATATATAAATATATATACTTATATATAATTATATAAAATTTTATATAATTTTATGTAAGAATCTAGATATAATTATATTAAATTATATAAAAGAATACTTATTTATATATAATTATACACAATTTTATATGTTTATATATAGTTATATATAATTTTTTTTCCCGGGGGGGTTTTTAGTGGGTGCAAGCCCCACATATCCCGGAGGGCGGCCCCCGGTGAATGCGCGAGGCATTTCCCCTCTTCCTGCGAGAAACAAAAAACAAAAAGTCATGTGTGCGTACTTGGGAAAAAAAATTATATATAATTATATATAAATATATATGATTATATATAATGCAATTATATATGAATTTTGTCTCTATATGATCATATATAATTATATATAATCATATTATAATCAATATATATTGGAAAAGAACTGTTAACTTCGATAATAAAGCATTGATAAATTAAGAGGTATATTTTTTCAAAAGCTATAGAATCAAAAGTGAAATAATTTATTCCATCCCGAGAAAAAATGATTAGATATAATCACATATGATTATATAAAATCGACATTAGATATAATTAGATATAAAAAATGGCCCGATATAATTGTATGTTACATGTAATTATATACAATTATATTGGGCCATTTTTTATATCTAATTATATCTAATGTCGATTTTATATATAATCATATGTGATAATATCTAACATAATAAATATTTTATATATATATATATATATATATATATATATATATATAAGAATTAAGCATTTATCCATTATGTATGATTATATATAACCATATATAAACTTAAATTTGGATTATCCGATAGATGGCATCCGATAGGATTTATTTCTCGTATTTAAAATTTGACAAACAATGGTATAAGAATGGTATCAAGAGACACGGCAGTATCTCACGCCAAGCAGCGTCAAGTTATATGTATATATATATATATATATATATATATATATATATATATATATATATATAAAATATTTATTATGTTAAATATAATCACATGTGATTATATATAAAATCGACATTAAATATAATTAAATATAAAAAATGGCCCGATATAATTGTATATAATTACATGTAACCACATACAATGATATATAACCATATATGGTTATATAATTATATGTGGTTATATATAATTATATACAATTATATACAATTATATCGGGCCATTTTTTATATCTAATTATATCTAATGTCGATTTTATATAATCATATGTGATTATACCTAATCATTTTTTCTCGGGATGTTATTTAAACTTAAGGATATTAAGTCAATCTGTCAAGTTCTGAAAGGCGGTGATTATATATGTAAATGACCGAATACTGTTAAATATGGTAAATAAAATGATTTTTTAATATAATACTTTATTATTTATAATAAAAATCCATTATATTCGATAATTTTGTATTATAATGTAGTAAATATAATTATTTAACATGCTTATTATTATCATAAATATTTGTGAGAATATATTCAATTTATTATGTTTATTTAAAAATACAATAAAATGTATAATAAAAATATATTTGGAAAAGCAATAAACAATGAGGTATGTATATATGGAGGGGTGACTTTGTATACGCGAGGCAACGCAGTTGCAAGTATCTCGAGATTTTGAGATCTCGCGATATATATTTTGTCATACATGAATTCATATACAGTCAGGCTTGATTAGATCTAATCATATATGAATCTGTACGTACTTATACGAATTAGAATATATTAGTCCTATCAGCCTAGGAATGGTCATATCTAATCATATATGGATCCATATATAATCATACAAGGAGCAAGATGTAAATATACATGATCTTAAACATACCCATATATATATTCATTTATGATTCTATACATAATCATATACAATTATATATGATTAGTCAAAATTATTTTTTCTCGGGTAGTCTTATATCTTTAAGGTAGATTCAAACAAATAAAAATTTCCGTTACGGGCTTGTAACGGTTACAGAATTTTTAGAAACTCACGTCCCGGACTCCGTCTTTATTTATCAAAAACCATTGCACAAGCAGTTCTCGGACTGCTCGTTCAATATAATAAAACTTTTTGTTAATCTTTTCTTGAATTTAAGGGCTTCTTGGCGCGTCGTGTTGCCAGGTTTATTACCGCGGATCAGAAAGTTGATATAAATGGTATGTGCCTTGTTTGTTTGGATTTTGTCATCTGAAAGTTTTCTTTCAATTTCTTGATCTCTTTTAGTCACGTAAGCAATATGAAGGAAAAAATAACGATAGAAAAATTTGAAACGAATATCGAAATCATATATAGCTTACCTGCCGATGGAACCGTCAGTATTTGGTTTTCTCTTATTCTAATTTTAGAGGCTATTTTAGACTTTAGACGTCAATAATATTGTATAATCGCGCAGACAGTCGTTCTACATATTTGTGCATTTAAAGTCGCTTGATAATTTTACATACAATGAAAATTAACGTACAATGTACCAGATGTCATAGATCAATGAATAATTCCCTGATCTTTGACATCTGGTACCTTGTACGTTAATTTTAATTGTATGCAAAATTATCAAGCGACTTTAAATGCACAAATATGTAGAACGACTGTCTGCGTGACTATACGTATATTATTGACATCTAAAGTCTAAAATGACCTCTAAAATTAGAATAAGAGAAAACCGAATACTGACGGTTCCATCGGCAGGTAAGCTATGATCTCGATACGTTTCAAATTTTCCTATCGTTATTTTTTCCTTCATATTTGCCTACTGCATCAACTTGCCGACAAATGCGGACTCAGTTACCACAATTCTGATAGCAACACATACTATGTTGTCGGCAACATGCTAGCAACAATGCAGACATGTTGCTATCTGGGTAACCAATTATATTGTTGAGTAGGAAATTATAAGATACAAACGACAGAAGTATAAACAGTACAAATGACAGAAGCGGAAATGGTACAACGAATCGAGAAGTGAAATCACGCCATTATTATTAGGCTACGTTGGCAAAGACTATTATGACATGCAAAGAAATCCTGCCCGAAAAAAAAGAATTATATCTGCCGAGATATGATCAGATCTGGTTTATCCCCAGCAAACACAATGCAACATGTAACGTACAAGTTAATTGTAATTTCCTACTCAACAATATTGAGTATAACACACGTGTTATGTTACGTGTACATTTATATTGTTGAGTAGGAAATTACAACTAACCTGTACGTTACATGTAATTGTATTGTGTTTGCTGGGTCAGATCTAACCAGATATAATTTGATCTGCAAATTGTCTCTATCTGTCCAGATCTGAACAGATATAACCAGATCTGACCAGATATAAATATTTACGAATGTATCCAGATCTGCTCAGATATAATTAAAAATCATGAAGGGACGTAAAATGCTATAAAACCATAAATATATCAATTTAGTTCAAAATTGTGTACCACTTTATTATATAAGCGTGGACTCTAATACAACTAATAATATAAATTGTAATATACACTTGATTTATATACTGTTCTTATACCATCGTTTGTCATATTTTAAATACAAGAAACGGATCTCATCGAATGCCATCTATCGAATGATCCGACATTTGCACTGGGTATAACAGAAAGGTCGGGACACTGGATTATCTCTGAAAGATGACGTTATCGGAAAAAATGTTTTATACAAAAGTTGTAGGGTACCAAATTACTCACACAGCTCATGATATCAATGGTATATACTGAATTAATACTCAATATACTATAGATGTACAAGATATACTGATAATATCTTTATAATATATTTTGCAGTATATTATTTTACTGATATTTTAAGAATATTCGAAATTTATCAGTAATATTCGGTTTATTTATCGAATATTTTCAGGATATGCTAAATTTATCAGAATAGTATATTATTTTACTGATATTTTAACAATATTCGAAATTTATCACGCGGGCGGCAGCGCGGGCTCGCGCGGCAGGAGATGAGTTCGGCTCGCGCCCGCTACGTGGCGCATAGCCAGTATTTTTTCGCGTAATTAAGATTCAACATCAACTCCTATGTCTAGGGCAGCTTGGCAGAGTTTCTCCAGCGTTCCCAAGTTCGCCAGTCAGGACGTGCTCACTAGCAGGATCTCTGATATAATCCTTTTTGTTTACGAAGTGTGCTGCTCATCCGGGGCCTTCGTTTATATCTGCTTTGCAGGGCATTAAACTTTCTTCGGTAAGAGTCGACAGAGAGCAAAATTCAAAAATTTGTTTGCATTAACGCAATAAAATTATTTGTTTGGTTTGTTAACAAAAAAATATTTTCTAGTAGATATACTGGTAATGTGATCAAAATATTTTTTTTAATATACTCACAATATACCAAGAAATGTTCTCAGTATATACTGAGTAAGCTTTTAGGGCAGACAGAATTCTCAGTACGTTCTCAAAATATCATAGACGTATTTCGAATATCAACAGGATATACACAATCTACGTTTGTGATATACTGAGTACATTCTCAGGATCTAACTGTGCTGTGTGGGTTACCCATTATATGGTGATATTGGTTTGACCCTGAACTATCTTGGGAAAGTCACATCAAGGTTACATTGAGTTTTTTAAACAGGGACCCCTATTTTCCATGTCATACCTTTGTAGCTCTTGTCGAGACGTTTTCAAAACACTATGATAAGCTCTTTTGATAAGAATATTTCCTAAGATATTTTCATGACATTTTTAATATAAAATATAAAATATCTCGTAACGTATTTAGTTTTCGATAACTTTATCTTCATACTTTTATACGTAGAATAATAAAAGGAATTAATTGTTGTACAAAAAAACACAAAAAAATTTGTTTAAAAATTTAATTGCATTTTGTAGACGCATTCAATTTGCAAAATTACAAATGTAAAAATAAATATTATTATTCGACTCCTTTCATTATTCTACGTATAAAAGTGTAAAGTTAAAGTTGTCGAAAAGTGAATACGTGTTGAGATATCTCATATTTTATATTAAAAATGTCATGACAAAATTTAAAATATCTCAGGAAATTTTTAATGAAAGAAAGCTTTATCTTAGTGTTTTGAAAACGTCTCGACAAGGGCTACAAGAATATGACATAAAAAATAGGGGTTTTCGTTTAAAAAACTCAATCTGATCTTGATGTGCCTTTTCCAAGATCGTTTAAGGTCAAATAAATATCACCATATAATAGATAACTTGGCACCCTACAACTTTTGTATAAAACATTTATTCCGAAAACGTCATCTTTCCGAGATAATCCAGTAACCAGACCTTTTTGTTACACCCTGTATAACCCTATAATGTAAATAATTCTTATTAATTAAAGTAAAAAATGTAAAGTCTCTATTAATTATTATTCGAATTGGTAATTATTTATGCAAGTCTCCAAATATCTTCAACAAAATTTTTTAAACAATTTCTTAAAGGGGCTAGCGAACAAAGCTCGTTCTTATATGCTTATAATTATATATTACAAGCGACGAATATACATGTATATTCCAATTTAAAACTGCGAGCCAATAAATGTCTAACTGAACACAGCTATCGTTGGAACATTAAAAACCCTTTCCTCCCCGGAATTAAATTGACGCGATTTAATTATCTAAAAACTGTAAAGAAATTATTACGAAAAATATTACCTCAGCCAGGATTCGAACCTGGAACTGAATAAGATAAATATTATCACATTTTCGGTGTGTGTGTGTGTGTGTGTGTGTGTGTGTGTGTGTGTGTGTGTGTGTGTGTGTGTGTGTGTGTGTGTGTGTGTGTGTGTGTGTGTGTGTGTGTGTCAGCAAAGATAAGGACTTCACAGTTCGTCACTCCCGCAGTATTTTATGACTCCAAACCCTCTCTGCTCTCTGTGTGTGTTTTTGGTAGAAAGTGGATAGGAAAAGGAGGACCTGTGTTGTGGCCACTACAATCACCTAGTATGACACTTCTTGATTTTTTCTCATGGGGGTTTCTTAAAAAAAGCATGGTTACTAAACCTACTAAACCTACACAAAACGATATGAAAGATGGGATTTTTCGAGCTTGTGTCCAAGTTACACCACAAATGCTGCAAAAAGTCCAAGAATGTTTTTGTGCCAGAATCACTAAATGTATTGAAGAAGAAGGTTGTTACTTTAAACATCTATTAAATTTAAAAAAAAAAACGTATTCTTATTTTAATTTATTATATAATTACTATTAATTTTGTTTTATTCTGTTGACACACACACACACACACATTTTTCTCTACAAACAGTATTTTTGGAGGTAAACATCTGTAACGCTTTATTTTATCTATCCTGTATGTATAAATAAATTCATAATTATATATTTAAATATCACATTAGACAAATATCGATCATCGAACATTTAATTTATTATACGAAAAAAACTCTGTTTTTATATTCGACAACGTTTAGCTAATGTGACAATTCGACCATTGGTTTTGGTCAAATTAATCGTCAAGACTTTTTCAAGACCATGGGTTTTGGTCGTTCTAAATTGATTTAATCTTTGATACTTACATATAAACATCTCATTTTTATTAAATTAAATTATTAAATTTATTGCAAAAAATATTATCTCAGCCAGAGTTCGAACCTGGAACCTCCCTCATTCTGTGTAGGGCGTCGTACCAATTCGACCACTAAGGCATGTGGTAATATTTATCGCAATAACAAATCTTACTAAGATGGAAACACCGATTTTTAGGTCAATGGTGTATAATAACAGAAAAGTATATGTATTTGTTTCGCCAATAATTAATAAACGAGAAAGATTCTATTCTTATATTCGACAACGTTTAGCTAATGTCGTGACAATTCGACCAATACTTTTCTGTTATAAAAGAAGGATAAATTTGAAACCGGAATTTCTACAAAATTTATACATGGGAAAAGATGCTCAATCTAGGAATTTCTTTAAGAATATTCGTTTATATAACAGTGCATTTGCAATGATTTCTATGGGTGCTCCAGGAAATAGAAATCCTTTGGAAGTAATGAACATTGCGCCTTATTGGTTGAAAATTCATGGGTAATATCATCATTTGACCTCGACGGCAATGCGCCCAGGAGAAGGGGAAGCTTCCCAAGTAGCAAAGTGACGTCAAATGACGTCTATGACGTCAATAAGACGTCTTTAGACGTCATCTTTGCTACTTGGGTCCACAGTTTTGCACAGTTTTATTTTATAGATATTGAAGGAGCTATAAATCAAAGATTAAAAAAGAAAGCAAATAAAAGCAGTGATGCAAGCCTGATGAGAGAGTTGACAATTCTCATGGAGCATGACAATTCATTAGCGAGGACGTTTAAGATGATACGTCAGATAGAAATAGATCTAAATCCTCAGGGTACTCAAGCACCGATGTTGTCGTTTAGAAAAGATCCGAAACAAGATAAAAGAAGGTACGCAGTGATTATTATGAAAATGCATTCTGCGCGGAGCGCAGTAACATTGTGAAAATGCAATCTGTGCTAGGTGCAGTGATTATTATGAAAATGCATTCTGCGCGGAACGCCGTAATTATTATAAAAATGCATTCTGCGTTAAACGCAGTATATTATAAAATGTATCTATTATACTCAGGTTAAATAACGAACAAAAATCAACCAAAAATATGCTTCAACAACCTGCATTATACGCTTAGCGAAGTAAATCTTATCATAATAAAAAATACTCTGCTAATTAAATAGCTATCGAAAGTTAACACGGAAATTTATTATTTTACAAAACGGAAAGCAGTAGTGTGTCCTACAATATGCACATATAAGGAATCGTGCAAATTAAGTGAATATATACTAAATTACCAGGGATTTGATATTATGGAATTGATAGTTATGGGGTTGGGGGCTGGGGGAGGTTTTTAACCGGTGAATAAGTCCGGAATAACCCTGGGGACCGGCCCTAGGGTATGCGTAAGCATTTTCTTCCTCCAACGGAAAACAAAAAGAACAGTATCTTAAAATTTGCGAATGTTAGAACTTCGAGCACCGTTTATATTAAATGCATTTATATTAAATGCACAATTTCTTTTTAAATATTACATATTTAAAAAAATTCTCCTCTAACAAAGAACAAAAAAAATGACCCAATATCTCAAAATTTGCGGAAATTAGAAAACCCACAGACATTTATACTGTAAAAAAATTAAAACTTCCGTAAAATAAAAAAAACAATGTATAAATTTTTATCAAAATAAGAGTAAATAAAAGGATTGTATTACCTTATTTGAGTGACAAAATACAACGCGATACAGAATTTTTTAAAATAATTTAAAAGTGTCCAAATTAGAAAGTTGCACATTACTTCCGTGGAAGAATTAACTAACCGATTGAACAAAAGGGAAATAAGAAATATCCGCAATTAGTAGGGATTATTTCAGTAAAAACATTAATTAATTAATTGATTTTTGTAATAGTATAACAGATATTAATATAACAGATATTAGTCGCAATAAAGCTTATCACAATAAAAAAAAGTGTGCAAGTACAAACTTGCACATTGCTTCCTCATAGTTTTTAAGTATGCAAATTATAAATTTGAACATTACTTCCTCACAATTTTTAAGTATGCAAATTATAAATTTGCACATTGCTTAATCAACATTTTATTTCGTTCATAAAGCTTCCTCTATGAGGAAGCCAAATTAATAAATATCTAATAATAATTATGCATAAAAAAACAGGCTTCCTCATAAGAGAAAGTTTTATGAGCGAAATAAAGTATTGATTAAGCAATGTGCAAATTTATAATTTGCATACTTAAAAACTGTGAGAAAGTAATGTGCAAATTTATAATTTGCATACTTAAAAACTGTGAGAAAGTAATGTTCAAATTTATAATTTGCATACTTAAAAATTATGAGGAAGCAATGTGCAAGTTTCTACTTGCCCACTTAAGGTGCTACATCCACCTAGAGGCCCGAAAAATAGGTCCAAATTCAGTTTTTTTTCCCCCAGAAACGATTAGTGAGAATAAACGAATTTTTTTGTACTCAAAGATACATGTTTTTAAGAGCTTAAAAAAAAATTTTATCAAAAAATTTCCAAAAACAAAAAAATTATGGCCGCTGGCAGATGATAATGTTTTTTTCGGCGGTGGACACTGTCCAGTTGAAACGGTCGATCTGAAATAAAAAAACCAAAGGGGTTATTCAAGTTAACAATAAAGACGAGTCGATAATCGCCGATTTTTAAAATCAATTTTTTTAACAAAATGGCAACGAATTGAAACTCAGGTATGGAAAATCTGTGAGAAAATGTCGTCATTTTTACGTAATTATTAAAAAATAAAAATCGATTTAAAAAAAGTAAGATTGTCACCGACCTCTAAATGTTTCTCAGCGTATTTTGTGTACATTTGAAAACGATCCATCGAACGGTTTTCCAGAAATGATGTCCACCGCCGAAAAAAAATCATCATCTGCCGGCGGCCATAATTTTTTGTTTTTGGAAATTTTTTGATAAAAATTTTTTTTTAAACTCTCAAAACATGTATTTTTAAATACAAAAAAATTTGTTTTATTCCCACTAATTGTTTCTAAAAAAAAAAAAAATCTGAATTTCGACCTATTTTTCGGGCCTCTAGGTGGATGTAGCTCCTTAAAAACTATGAGGAAGCAATGTGCAGGTTTCTACATGGAGAGAATTTTCTCTTGAAATTTACCCTGAAATCATGGTAGTTGTAAGACAACATGTACCACCAAGAATTTTATGCGAGCTATTCTGATTAATATCTATCATAATAAAAAATATTAATATCTATTACATTAAAATATAAAGTATGTTTGATTAATTTTACTCAGATATATCTAAGAAATTTCAATAATTTTTCAAAATTTGCCAATCTGCTTGGTAATTTTTATCACGTTGTTTGTAAAATGTCTTTTGTATTTTTAAAATTCCTTGGTTGCCAAGTTGTCCCAAGTTGTCCAAGTTTATAGTGAATTTAAGGGTAAAATATAACAAAAAATTCTCTCCGCGTACTTGCACACTTAAAAACTATGAGAAAGTAATGTGCAAGTTTCTACTTGCACTTAATTTTTATTTATTATGATAGGAGAAGAATCAAATTAATTCAACTTTAATAAATAATTGGCAATAATTTTGATAATTCTGTTCACTAGTTGCAAAAATGATAACTATGTATGCTTTGACACGTAAATTAAAAAATTGCTAACAAAAGTTGTTGTGTTTTTACTTCTAAGTGTATTGCTTATTTGCGGCTCCATTTATTAAAACACTGCAATTATTTTAAAACATGCTTGATATTAAAACCTTTAATACAATTTTGTTTTTGACTTGGAATTCTTATACGAAGCGACTCGGCTTGTTTCAATGGTCAAACAAACTATATAATAAAAACTAAAGGAATCTTCTCTTTTTGATAAGGAGAGACATATGAAAGAAGACAAATGTTTATGTCTTACTTTAAAACTTAAAAACACTTTAAAATTTCCAGATGCAATGGAAATAATAAAGAGGATAACTCTTAAGAGTTATCCTCTATAATTGTAAATCTTATAACTTTAACCTTATAACTTTAAACGTTAAAGTTAACCACATGAGATAAATCTTCTTAAACGTTTACTTCTATGTAACTTGAGACTTAAGATCGAGAATCATAGGAAAACTTTAAAGTTTAATGTTTTCTTACGATTAAAATTTATTGAAATTACTATATAGCTACTTTTCTATTCTTTTAGAGTACCTGTATGCATTTAAATTCAGTTTTTAAAACTTTTTACTTTCTAAGATTATTTCAAGTCAATTTTAAAATACTTAAAAATTTTTTAGATCACTTTAGATTTATTTTTTACACACTTTATATTACTAAAAACTTCTGAAGTAAACTTTTATATTTTAAAGATTACTTTTAAAAACCTTAACTTTATTTAAACTATTTAAAGTAAATTTTCCCAAGGGTGTGCTCCGTTAAAACTGATTTTAACTCGTCAGAACGGGTATTAACTAAAAATTTTTTAGGGAATACCGGTATTGTCAAATACATTTGATTATTTCCAGAATTAACCAGTTAATACCAGTATTGACGAAAGGCTTTTGATAAAACAAGTTTTGACTAGTTAAGGTTGTATGACCCCTTATAGAAGAAAATATGCCAAATTCTTCAAACTTTGTCAGATGATGAGTATTATAATAATAAAGCATTGTGCCAAGTTTGAACAAGTTTGGGAGGCCCGTTCAAAAGTTATAACAATTCGAATTTAAAAATCATACGAGAAAATATGCATAAAAATGTCTCTATAGCTCTTAAAAACACAGGCAACCGTTATTTTAATAAAATATTAATATAAATATTACTTTCTAGTAAAGAATATCTTCTTAAATATGTTAATTAGCTTTATGTTACGTTTCTTAAATTTTTGGCAGAGATCTTACGGGTCATACAACCTTAAATCGGGTATTGACGGAATTCGGGTTCTAACGGTAACATATAGGTACATATGTATATAAAAGTATTACATGTACTCAACCTCATTTAAACTCATATTATTATTTCGAATTTATAATATAAAATCTCATCATACTTTATTAATTTTTGTAACGTAAACCCAGGGTCACCCAGAGTGAGTTCTATACCCTAGCAAGTTTTAATAGGTCGGTACCCCATGAATGTACAGATCCTAAAGTTTTCCTATTATGCGGATTGGGTCTCGGAACCTTCAACTGAAAGGTAGATATGGACTCTCGAAAAAAAATACCATAACGGGAGTTTCATTTTTTTCGACACTAGGTGTAAAAATCACTCCAAGGCATATGAAACTGTTTGGAATGGGTTTCAGAAATTATTCGGTTTTCCCTAAAAAAAAAATTTAAAAGACAACTAGAGAATTCCCTTGGGAAAATATACTTTAAATAAAATTAAAGTTCTTAAAAATAATCTTAAAAATTTAAGAGTTTACTTAAGAAATTTTTAGGTAAATTAAAGTGTGTACAAGGTTAATCTAAAGTAATTTAAGAAATTTTAAAGTATTTCAAAACTGACTGTAAAATAATCTTAGAAAACCAAAAGTTTTAAAAACTAACTTTAAAATAATATTCTGGTACTCCAAAGGAGTGAAAAAGTAGCTTTAAAGTAATTTTAATAAATCTTAGGTAATCGTAAGAAAACATTAAACTTTAAAGTTTTTTTATGAATCTCGATCTTAACTTAAAAGTTACATGGAAGCAAACTTTTAAGAAAATTTATCTCATGTGGTTAAATCTTCAAGGTTTAAAGTTATAAAGTTAAAGTTATAAGTACTTTAAAGTTAAGGTTTACAGTTATAAAGGATAATATAATTATAGAGGATACGTGGCGACGGCGACGGCGACGGCGACGATTCGCTTGCGAGGGTCGCGTGTCCGCCCTGGGCCCCCGGCGAGGTAGCGTCGTCGGACGCCACCCCGGACACCTCCGCTACTTCCATGTTCATTGTCATTTAACATGCCAACTGTAAACATCCGCGAATAACGACGATAAACACGACGCATACAGTTTTCCCGTCGTTCCTTCGGACTCCCCGGAGCTCGGCGCGACTCGCTTACGCGGAGGCCACTCGATTGCACACGATCGTGGACGACGGAAGGCGCGCGGGCTTGCGCGGCAAGAGGGTTCGACTCGCGCCCGCTACGCGGCGCATCGTCGGTATACTTTCGCGCAATTAAAGTTCAACATCGACCTCTATATATAGGGCAGCTCGGCAGGGTTTCTACAGCGTTCTCAAGTTCGCTGGTGGCAGACAGCTGACCATTACAGCTTATAAGTTTTTTGTCAATCAGCCATATTTGGGATAAAATATCCCTTGGGAAAATTTACCTTAGAACTTTAAAAAAATTTTTAAAACTTTACTTTAAAGAAAAACTTAAGGTAAATTTGGACACTTTAAAACTATTACTTAAGGTAATCTTATAACTATAAGGCAACTTTACTTCAAGAAGAATGTAAAAGAAACCTTAAAATTATGAAAAATAAATTTGGACAATTTTAAAGTTAAAAATGCTTAAATTTACTTTTCATAATTCTACACGCAGAAAATTTTTCTTTCGATCATAACATATTTTATCCCAAATATGACTGATTGACAAAAAACTTATAAGCTGTAGTGGTCAGCTGTCTGCCACCAGCAAACTTGAGAACGCTGTAGAAACCCTGCCGAGCTGCCCTATATATAGAGGTCGATGTTGAACCTTAATTGCGCGAAAGTATACCGACGATGCGCCGCGTAGCGGGCGCGAGCCGAACCCTCTTGCCGCGCAAGCCCGCGCGCCTTCCGTCGTCCACGATCGTGTGCAATCGAGTGGCCTCCGCGTAAGCGAGTCGCGCCGAGCTCCGAGGAGTCCGCCGCGGAGAAAACTGTATGCGTCGTGTTTATCGTCGTTATTCGCGGATGTTTACAACTGGCATGTTAAATGGCAATGAACATGGCGGAGGTGTCCGGGGTGGCGTCCGACGACGCTACCTCGCCGGGGGCCCAGGGCGGACCCGCGACCCTCGCGAGCGAATCGTCGCCGTCGCCGTCGCCGTCGCCACGTATCCTCTATAATTATATTATTCTCTATAACTGTAAACCTTATAACTTTAAAATACTTATAACTTTAACTTTATAACTTTAAACCTTGAAAATTTAACCACATGAGATAAATCTTCTTAAAAGTTTGCTTCCGTGTAACTTTTAAGTTAAGATCGAGATTCATAAAAAAACTTTAAAGTTTAATGTTTTCTTATGATTACCTAAGATTTATTAAAATTACTTTAAAGCTACTTTTCCACTCCTTTAGAGTACCAGAATACTATTTTAAAGTCAGTTTTTAAAACCTTTGGTTTTCTAAGATTATTTTACAGTCAGTTTTGAAATACTTTAAAATTTCTTAGATTACTTTAGATTAACCTTGTACACACTTTAATTTACCTAAAAATTTCTTCAGTAAACTCTTAAATTTTTAAGATTACTTTTAAGAACTTTAATTCTATTTAAAGTATATTTTCCCAAGGGATGTTATGATCGGAAGAAAAATTTTCTGCGTGTAGAATTATGAAAAGTAAATTTAAGCATTTTTAACTTTAAAATTGTCGAAATTTACTTTTCATAATTTTAAGGTTTCTTTTACATTCTTCTTGAAGTAAGTTGCCTTATAGTTATAAGATTACCTTAAGTAATAGTTTTAAAGTGTCCAAATTTACCTTAAGTTTTTCTTTAAAGTAAAGTTTTAAAATTTTTTTTAAAGTTCTAAGGTAAATTTTCCCAAGAGTTCCAACTTTGGAATTACAATCTTCTACAGACCGTGATCAGAATACAATCGGAATAGTTCCAGAATACAGGTGCCGCGTTCCCAGGTTACTTTTGGTATGAAATTTATAAATTATATAAACAATATATTTTGCAAGCATCTTCGTAAACAATAAAATTCAAATTAAATTTTCTCACTTTGACCTGTAGTCGGACACTTCGGGAGCATATATGTTGCGTTGCAGTGTGTAAAAGTCATTCTGTTTAAAAGTATATCTTTTTCGTTGCCTTTTTTTAGTAAAAGACTGCCTATTGTATTCAGTTCTTAGAATTACACGTATTTTAACCACAAGCACGACGTTTGTTATTAAATAACCCTGTGCAACACTAACTGTCCATAGAATCTTTTTCCAGAAGTTTAATGACATATTCGCAATTGCAAACGTATTTCCTTATTGCTAGCGATGATTAACCTTTCGCAGAACACGTGAGGCTTTCAAGACCCAATATTTTCATTTTGAATTTTACGAACTCATAAAAAAACCCAAACAAGAATCAGGCATATATAACGGTATATTAAATAGATTCTTAGAGCCTTTGAAAGTATACTTGAATTTTTTCAGATTTATTATTGTGCCATTACAGCTTAAAAATCTTTACTGGCTAAAAGACCCCGGTTGTCGACGAAAGCAGCAGAATTACACGTGTTCTGCGAAAGATTAAAGGTCGTTTATATACGAGCCGATTAAATTTGCTTCACTGATAAGTCTACGACTTATGACATACAGTGCAGTTAAAAATATTCGAGATAGAACAGCAAGTCACGATAAATTCAAAATAAAGGGCAAAATAACAACTTTTAGTTATTAATAAAATTAATGTTTTATTAACATTAAACATTTTTTTAATGTTTAAGAATGTTTATTTTAACAACTTTTTCGACAAAAAAACGTTTAAAAAACATTCTTTTTCTTTATCTAGGAAAAAAACCGTGCGACAGTAAATCAAACTCAAAAGGCGATGTGGTAAACATTTGTATCTCAGGCGTCTCGGACGAAGGAAAAGGTATCAGTAAAGGTCCAATTCCCACAGAAGAATTGATTTGCGAACAAAAGCAGATTGCGTTACGGATCAAATATAAAAGTATGCGATACGATTTTATCGTTAACTCTTGGATGTATGAAAACGAGGGACTTCTTAGGTAAATTCTAACAATAAGAAAAATCCGGCGCTGTCTTTTATCGATATTTGATTTGAAAATTTATCCTATTAGGAGGCCACGCAACCAAGGGTTAAAGTTTAACTGTATGATGCCTTTAGGCATTCGTAGAGGTTGTAGACGCGTCGATCGCGTGTTACGCGTTTTTAATCAGTCCTATACATTTCAAAACTTTTTTCTTTCCGATTTACATGGTGGACAGAGAGAGATATATTTCAAGCGGCCGGTGATTGCAACAAAGCTAGCTTTATTTTTCCTTTAACGTGACAGCGTCAATATCGATCACCGATTGGCACAGAAACTTTCACTTTGTATTTCTCGTGAATTCCGTGACACATTAATGTCGAAACCTGATTATTATCGAACATTCCTGCAAGATAGTAAAAATGTCCACCGTGTAGTAAGCCAATATAAATGTGTATAAATTTAAACATGCGGTATTTAAACTATGACTTCTTTTTTTTTTAATAGCGTATTAGCATACTTAGGAGAAATAGAGTACGATATAATTGCGATTATTATTTATTGATCGATTTAGTATTTATTTTCTACGTTTCGGAAGGTAAACAGTAAATGTATCTTCTGTATTGGAAATTTCCGCAAAGAAACACATATTGCATATCGTATAAAAATGTAAAACGTGAATGCGCGCGCGATATAGTAATACTATTAAACTACGCTTAGCTGGCGAGTCGCGAAGGGGAATGAGACGTCGTCGTTTTCACGTGCAGCCACGCATGGATTAGACTCTGAACTGAATTTGACGTCTAGCCCAGTCGATAGAGCCCGAAAAAACCGCTAAAATGGAATTAATTCTGGGAAGCGATTTTATTTTTTTGACTGTTTCGGAAGGTCATGGGTAGTCTAAAACCGGATTTTCGGGATTCTAACCCTGGAGCGTTAGCCGTCATTTTGATTAGAAGGGTAATTTTGTAAATATGTCGCTTATTTTCAGTTTTAGAATAAAAGTGGTAAAAACCAAACTTGTAGAAAATTTAATACTCTACAATTTTGGTCCTTATCATTTTTCACCTAGGATCGATATTTTAGGTCTTAGACTCGAAAGTGGGAAGGTACAACTTTTTAATTTTTTTTTTAATTTTTTGAATAAACGCGCCATAAACTCTACCCCCGTGGTGGTGTGAAAAAGATGTTTTTTATTATATATACCATGTAAATTCAAAAAATTAAAAGAAAATAAAAACATTTCACCCACCACTTTCGAGTCTAAGACCCAAAATATCGATCCTAGGTGTAAAATAATAAGGACCAAAATTGTAGAGTATTAAATTTTCTACATGTTTGGTTATTATCACTTTTACTCTAAAGTTGAAAATAAGCGAGATATTTACAAAATCACCCTTCTAATCAAAATGGCGGCTAATGCTCCAGGGTTAGAATCCCGAAAATCCGGTTTTAGACTACCCATGACCCTCCGAAACAGTCAAAAAAATAAAATTGCTTCCCGAAATTTATTCCATTTAAATGTCTCTATCGACTGGGCTAGTCGCTTTTAACCGCAGCAGGAGACGAATAACATAATAACGACTGCATATTTGTGTTTGTACAATTGTGTTATCGCTCACGGCTCTTCACGAGCACGCTAGTTAATCGGTGATACGCGCTATAAGAGAGGGAGGCAGGGATGAGATGCGCGAGATACCCGCGTTTGAGAGAAATTATATACATGGCGCGATAGTGTAACAGAGGAATTCGCTGAACGTGACACTATAACACGGAAAAAAAAGATTAGCTACTATAGCTAAAACAGTCGTAATATATAAATAATTAACATTTTTTGCAACGGTCAGAATAACATTTTTTACAGCGAGAACAAAAGATTTTGCTACTATTGCTAAATTATAGTTTTCGCTGCAAAAAATATAGCTCTTGCTGCAAAAAATATTAGTTATCCATATTTTACGACTAAATTTAGCTAAATTTTTTTCCGTGAATGTAACAAACACGTTGCTCTGTGTAGTATATGTAACAAAAACTTTTATATTAATAAAAACATCAATTTTTATAGTAAACTAAAATTATAAAATTAATAACTTAACCTAACTGGCTGCGTACATATATAATATATAAATGATCAACTGAAATCTTCCATTTTTATCATTTCCTGCAACTGTCCTTAAGCTGTAGAGATTCGATCGTGGTGAAATTAAATGAAAGAAAGTACCGCGGACAATTCGAACGTTCGTAGAAAATACTTCGTCAATCGCAGTACGTAATAGTAATACAATTGTTTCTGAAATTACCGCAATATACTTTTGCGATAATCTCAGATTGTTCTTAGATTCTTTCTGTGCTGTTACGGTATTTCTATCCTACTATTTAACCTTTTCGATACGGAGCGACCGGGACGCGAACGGCTTTCCAGTGACCGAAGCGCCGATCTACCGATATACCAACTCGGCCGGAGAAAGCTATAGGCACTCGACATTCAACGATTATTATATGTAATAAAACTTAATAACAAAAACATTTAAAAAATTTATCAACAGAAACATTTCAAGTTAACATTTCAAGTTGTTCGGCCGCAGTGAGCAATATGTGGACGGTGACTATAGTCACTGCTCGGCCGCCGCAAGCGTTATACTATATATTAATGGACAGTGATTATAGACACTCTCCGTACCAAAAGGGTTAAATTTTTTGGCATTATACTTCTTGCGCTCTCTTAAAAATAAAAATGCATATATTATACAACAGCCTCTGTCTTACATTCATAAACCTAAGAGTTTGCAGCATCAATTCTATTTTAGTATATATTGCGAACATTGTATGACTCTTATGGAACAGTTTTGTGCCACTTGCAGTCGATTCAGTTGCGTTTTATCCATGCCCACTAACATCGTTGTACAATATTCAAAATGAGAAACTGTGATTGACTTATACGCAATACATCCAGTGTACACCGATATATCGTTTCCTATTCTATTCAGAAAACTTATTTCTCCCCTATTTTTTTTAACATCATATAATCACAGTGAGAGAGAGAGAGAGAAAGAGAGAGAGAGAGAGAGAGAGAGAGAGAGAGAAAGAGAGAGATTAGCAAATTAAAGTTAATATTACCATTATTATCAACAAAATTATATAAGTTTGATGACTAAGCATGAATAGCCCAAAACGGGCGAAGTTCTTTTCATTAATTATGTCAATGTAGTCATCTGACGTCATAATCCCATTTGGATAAAATTTCCTATTCTCATACGAAACATTCCCAGACCATAATATTTCCTCCAACATGCTTTACAGTTTTCTGAATATGACGATTTTGAAGCTCTTTTCCGTATTTTCTGCAGACTGTAATACGTTTTATTTGTCTAAATAATTTGCTAATTGTCCATAGAATCTTTTTCTACAAGTTTAACGACATATTCGCATATTTCAAGGTAAATTGCAAACGTATTTCCTTATTGCTAGCGATGATTAAAGGTCGTTTATATACGAGCCGATTAAATTTGCTTCACTGATAAGTCTACGACCTATGACATGCAGTGCAGTTAAAAATATTTGAGACAGAACAACAAGTCACGATAAATTCAAAATAGACAGCAAAATAAAGTTTCTTAGGTAACTTTGTCATCATTTTCGATTTTATTGAGACTTTTTGTTCTACCTATTTTAAAGGCAAATGAATTCAATTACGTGATTTACAACTAAATACTGTAAAAAAACAAAACAACAATATATAGAAAATAGGGATCATAAATAGCTCATTTTTGGGGTTTTTACTAGAGCTCCTTATTTCACGTGTACACGAGTACAAGCATTACACGTGTAATTAGCATTTACGTGTATAAACACGTGTATTGTGTACCCTTGTGTATTACACGGATACCCGGGTTACACGTGTTTTAAAAACACGAATAAATAAATTAGTAAATAAATAAATAAATCAATAAATAAATATTAAAATTAATGAATAAATAAGTAAGAAAGTTCAAATTTTACACTAATTTTACATGCCATAACATTTACTAGATATTTAACAAAGAAAATAAGATTATTCTAAATTTAAAATTTTTAAATGTTTTACTATGCGTTTCTTTCTGTTTCTAACGGAAATTTTTACCAGAGAACTTACGTTACACTTTTTTAGACAGAAATCGGTCCATTCTACCTACCGTACTTCTCTATGACATTTGAAAGTTTAACGATCTTGCAAAGTTATATTTATCTATTACCACTGACTCATATGACCGCTATGATCTTTTACTGTCAATACTGTTCTTTTGTCTGTTTGAAAGTGTTACGTACGGAAATTTTTCTATTAAAATTTCGACGTTGATTATCCTAATTATAATCAAATAGATAAATCTGATCCTCGTTACTGTAGAAACTCAGATATCTTTTCGGTCCTGAGTAATAATAACTTTCACACGACTTGTCCAAATCCCTGGTAAATTGCTTAAATGCATTGACCAAAAAAACGGACAAACAACAAACAGAACGTGACAGAACGTGACAAGAGAAACGCTCTTGACAAAGTGACTTACATACATCATGCTCATATTCGTGTAAACTACGAAAGAATAGACGTGCCTGTAATGGTGAGTTAAAAAAATTAAATATACCGCAATAATATACCCTTTTGCAACATACATCTCGTATAAGTACCTATATATAATCTAAAGTTTTCACACGCACATACAAGGATAGATAGATAAATAGATATAGATAGATAAATAGATAAATAGATCGACAGATAGTTAGATAGATAGATAGATGGGGAGGAAGAAAGAAAGAGCACATATTATACGTAGTAATATTTAAATATATATGCCTTGCGTTATTTGCTTCATTAATATTTCATTATCAATATTAACATATACACTAAAACAAAGTAGTTCCTACAATTATTACAAAAAATAAGTGATAAATTGTTCGTACTATTATCATAATATGCACTGCGCGTAACTTAATTATATTTTCCGTATTAAAACAGTTTAATAATTTAAATAAGAAATTACGTGTTTAACAAATCACATAAAGAGAATGCCTCAAAAATAAATTTAAAAAAATGGCGTACATAATTCGTATATAGTTTAACTAAAAATTTGGTTATGGCATTAATAACTCATTTCATTCAAATGTATCATACTTATTATAGGCTGCGTTCGTCTTGACGCTTTTAGCGTTGAGAGCATCGTTCTATCCTCATTTGATATTCGATCAACGAAGATAAAATGATAGAATGCTTACAGTGTACTGAAAGCGCTAAAACAAACCCAGCCATAATGTAACAGTTATCATTTCTTTGTATCTTATTATTCTAAATAATATCATTAATATATGATCCAGATTTTATTTAAATATTTCATTAAAAGACGATCTTTTAACTTAACAAAATATCAATTTTTGTATGTGTTATCTACGAATATTTAATTGTATTGCATTCAAATTTAAAGTAAACATCATGGGAGAAACAACAAACAGCGATGCTTGGATTGAAGATTTTCCTTTACAAATAAGCTACTTGAGGCATATTACCCTTTCGGAAGTCGCAACAAGTATGTATATAATGTTAATTTAATTAAGACATATAATTAAGACATATTTGATGTCTCAGTCACTATTACTACGTTTACGCGAACGTTACTTCTGTAGTAACTTACGATAATTCCTTCGCGTAAACGGAATTTTGTAGTAACTTACGATAATTTACTCCGCGTAAACGAGTGAATTATCGTAAATTACTACAGAAGTAACGCTCACGTAAACGTAGTATAATTATACAAAATAAAATAAAATTCATTTAAAAAGTTGACGATTGACGTAGCTGCCTGCCCTTGTTTAACCGGAGAACCATTCAATCTTTCCAGAGTAGGTGAGAAATCTAAATAATTAAGATTCGTAATATTTCATCAAGAAATCTAGTTTCCATAAAATTCTACAGGTTTAAGTGGCAATGCATCAATAATAGAAGTCGGTAATTATACGAACTTTATGTCAACTCCGCAGTATGATACCGCAAAATGAAATTTTCGGGAAATATTATCATTAACCACCTACGACTTCATCATCGGATCTGGTTATGCTGCGAAGCCATACATGCCTTACAACGAACACGTATGTATTACAGATTCTTATATACGCAAAAGGCTGATAATATTATTATGATATTACTATTAATAGAATAGAGAAAGATAATAAATTGTGCGATAAACTGCGCATTATTTTTATTGATTTATTGTTATTTTCTTCTACCGTTGTTTTAATTCTATAGTGATAATATATTACAATTTATTAGTATTAGTTTATTGTTATCTTATCTCTTTATTTCTTGTTTATTTTTCATAAACACGACTACTGTTGTAGCTTATAATGAACGCGGTGTACAGAGCACCTACGAATATCACGAACGCGAGTCGCATCGCTTTCGCAGATAAAAGACGGAGCAGAATAGAAATGTTAACTGACCTCTATCAAATCGTGTGCTCTTTTGTAGGCAACTTCTTTGTCAGCGAGGGCAAAAATGGTAATGTTCTTAGAGTGCGCGCCAAGGGTCGCGAATCCAATTTAGATATTATAACAATAATGCAAGACATTCTTTACAAACGTTATTGTGAAAAAGATAATTGTATTATTGGTAAAAAACATTCTAATCTAGTTATATTTTGTTTAAAAAATAAACAAAAAATGTTTATATTATCTTTTATGTCTGGTCTTACAGCTTTAGGTGGCGTTCTTAGGATAAAAAATGGACGAGTGGCGCAAAACATATGCCGGGACAATATCCGCCGCGGGTGTCGTCATTTATCAATCTCGCTAGATGGTTTCAATATCACAACATGTATCTCGAGTCAGATCTGATAGCTAGCTGTTGGCACAATAGTTAACACCGAATTTATTGGACACAGAAATGCGTTACGGTAAGTATTTTGTATCATGGTAGTGCAATTGGATAACACAGACTATTTATCTTCAAATTACTATCTTCTATCGCCAACAAGGACTATCATTAATTAGAAATCTTAATTTCTTATTTAATAACTAGTGTAATTATATCGATGCAATAACTAAGTGGGATACGATCACATATGATCTACAATAAAATTAAAAATAAAAAAACTTGTTAAACTGTCAGGGATCGGTTCTTCGTTATTTAATAATATTATTCGCGTACTTTATGTACAATTCATCGTTCTAGCAAACTGCGCGCCATTACTTTCGGTCTTGAAACGTAGTCTTAATTAAACTGAAGACTAACATCACATACTGATATAGTCGATTTAATTACACTAACACAAATCATTAGTGTAACACAAATTGTACATAAATTCGCGCGAATATTGTTATTAGGCAACCAAGATCTAGACCATTTAACGGCGTTTTCCTTAATTTTATTATAATTATATCTCTCCGTTCCCGTCAAAATAAGTTTTTATAATTATTAATTTAAAGTAAATTAAAGTAATAAATTTTAATTATAACCGTAATAACGGTCTAAAGTTTACAGGTTAAAGTTTATGAAATATTCATATGATTTTCAGTCTCTGCCAATGAGGAATCATCAATTCCACTGTTTTTCCAATTATGAGCAGGTGGGCAGTTTGTTAACAATATTACAAAGGACACGATCGAGTATAAAGGATACTTCAATTTAGCAACAACAATTTATGCTACAGAACGGTGGCCATGATTTCCTCTTTATTCTTAAAACTATTTTCTTATGTATTTCTTATATGTAAACACCACACAGAAGTTCATGTAATGCAGGGAATGGTCTTATTAAAGTATTTAAAAATTTAGCTGAAAGTAAGTAAAAAAATCAAACAAAATCCTTTACTTCAACCAAACTGACAGTCTTTATTTAAAAAGCACAACGCGTTTCAACCGAGATTCCGGTCCTTATCAAGTGCGTATATCACATTAAAACGCTTGCAAAACACTTCATTGTACACAGTGTGGCAGCAATGAGTCTACGAACTAAACGATAAAAAGAGTATAATAATGAGTATAATAATAATTTACGAAAGTATAATAAAAGGGTATGATAAAAAAAATTATAATCAAGGAGCAAAGAGAGCACCGCTTACGTGTTTTGTGTGTTGATGGTAATAAACGATTGACGAGTCATATTCGTGTGGTGTTCGGTGGTGCGATCACCTCAGATGACAAGGGACGACTGAGTAAAAAACAAAGGCAGAAGTAACCGAAAGCGCTTACATTAAATTTATTATTTTGTTATAGATCACAGGAAGATTGTCAGTGTCCTTCTGTAAATTGATAGTGTTGTTATCTTTTTTTATAAACACCATTTCGGCGATCTCTCTCTTTTTGAAATGTTTCTCACAGTGTAAAACTTTGGGACTAGACCAATTAAAATCGTGACTGCAAGAAGTCTTGTGTTTGCTAACGACGGAATGGTTGCTGGGATGCTTTTTAATATCAGCACGATGTAATTCCTTGATTCTAGTCTCCAAATTTCTCTTAGTCTGTCCGATGTAACAAGCATCGCAATTAAGGCAATCGATCTCATATACAAGCTCCATACGTTTAACATTTTCCAACCTAACTGTTCCTCTTTTAATAATGCGGTCGAGTTTTTTAGGAACGGTATAAACGACGTCGAACCCTTTGTTTCTCAGAGCTTTACAAATAGTAAGTAAAAAAATAATTATGTTTGTTTATGTAAATAATTCTAATTATGTACACTAGTTGCAAATATGTCGAAACTTCTTGCAATATTATTATGCTCGAGTAACCTACATAATTATTTTAATGTTCCAACATTATTATTTTTATATGTATAGCTAACTATAAATTTTTACATATTTTAGTAAAACCTTTTTTTCTGTGTATATCTTTCTAAATTTTCGACGATAATGTCGTATCGGATTATAATATTTTATTAGTTTCTTGATAAATTTTTGACATAATTAATAAAGTTTTAAAGTTCTTAACATTTGATAAATAATGTAACAATCAAGTGCTAGAAGTAAATAAGGATTTGAAGACATAGAATCTTGGTACTTTTCCTAGAAACAAAAATACATTATGATTTAGTTACTTTAACCAAATAAGTGATTTAAATTATTGTGAATATGATGAATATTTCAACAGGATATGTAAAGTATCTTTAATATCTTTAATATTCCAAGAACTATTTTAACATATACTTATAATAATTCCAGTTATTTAATTGTCCGGTCAACATTCTCAAGAAACCCGTACGGCTTTAATCACGCATAACGTAATTCTCTGATCTACGCTTTATTCAATATAATTATTTAAACGATTATCTCTGTAATAATAAATCGATAAAACAATATTGCTGGAAGCTGTTCTATGAACTTTCTGAATTTTTCTTTGACATTTTGATTAAATATTGTAGCGTCACTGTTGTCCCAAAGAGTTAAATAACATCCCAAGTAGCAAAGAAATATTTTTTAAACGTTTTCAAAAACGTTTTTAGTAATAAAAAAATGTTTTAAAAATGTGTAAATTAATGGGACAGACCCTTTTTTTTATTAAAAAAATATTTAATTTAATATTGTAAAAAACGTTTTTTTAACATTGAAAAAATGTGTTTGTAAAATTAAATAAACGTTTGTTAACATTAAAAAATGTTTTATTAACATTAAATAAATGTTTTGTTAACATTAAATGTAAGTTTTTTTTTAAAATAAATAAATAATTTATTAATATTAAATATATAATTCATTAACACTTAAAAAAATGTTTTTTCTAACAGTAAATACATATCTATCTTTTTATAGCATACAATTAAGAAACTTAGGCAAACAGTTTCTAATAAAATGTCCTTCCCGTAATGCAACATTCGACAGAAGTCATGAATAGTTTAATAATATTAGATAACAATCTGCTGTTCAATTATATGCCTCTCAATGAGAGGTGTAAACTCTACCAATGCCATATAACTCCAAATATAAAAATACTGTAGACAACTGGTTATAAGAACACCAGGAACCAAACTGACTATTCAGTAAAAATTTTTTTATATAAGAACATATCTATAATATATATTCTCTCTCTCTCTCTCCTCCCTTTCTCTCTCCCTCTCTCCTTTCTTCTTTCCCAAACCCTAACTCCCTCCCTCCCTCTCCCTCCTTCTCCCTCCCTCTCTCTCCCTCTCTCCCTTTCTCCCGCCCTTCTTCCTTCCCTCTATCCCTCCCCCCCTCCCTCCCTTCTTCCCCCTCTCTCCCCCTCTCTCCCTCTTTCCTCTCTCTTTCCCTCTCCCTCCCTTCCTCTCCCTCCTTCTCCCTCCCTCTCCCTCCTTCTCCCTCCCTCTCCCTCCCACTCCCTCCCTCTCCTTCCCCCTCTCTCCCTCTCTCTCCCTCTCTCTTAACTTAAATGGTCTTAAACTTAATCCGGTTAAATCAAAAATAATTATATTTGCTAGTCGGTCTTATACCAACGATATTGACCTCGACTGCTTGCCACCTATTATTGTAAACCAGACGCCTTTGTCCCTTGTAAGAGAAACCTGGGTGTGACATTCATGTCTAATTTATCATGGAAAAAACATATCTTACATGTCTCTCAGAAGGTTCATCACGCTTAAGTTTAATAAAAATTCTCTTTCTATCAGGTTGAAGATAAAGCTAGTATTATCTCTAATTATGCCTCACATATCGACTACTGCTGTCTGGTTTATCATGACTTGAGTGGAGAGTTGAACAATGTATTGCAGAGACTTGTCAACTGTTGTATTCGTTTCATTTTTTATCTGAAGCGTGATGAACATATCACTCCGTTTAGACTTCAACTGAGATGGCTATTAGTTGAAAATAGAAGACTGTATTTTCTCGGCTGCCAAACGTTTCGTATACTTCATATGTCTTCTCCTTCTTATTTGAGTGAGCATTTCACTTTACTTGATCCATCGTTGACCGACTTGCATCACAAACTTTTCATGTTTTTTTCCCATAGAACAACAACCTACAGAAACTCTTTTCATCTTTCTCGATCTATTTCTGGCATTCTCTTCCTTAATATCAGTTGTAATATCACTTCGGTTTCTTCATTCCCTTCCTTCAAGAATCTTCTTAAGGAGTTTCTGCTTGCTAGTGAACTGTGATGTATTGGTTTATTTTTTCTCAATTTCTTTCTTTACTATTAGTTTTAAGTGCGTTAGTTCTTAGTTTTATTTCTGTAATTGTTGTATTAGTTTTAAGTGCGTTATTTTATACTGTAGTTATGCAATATTGTTGCAACATTGTTTTGTGCAATGCTAGTCTGTTGCTAGTGCAATACGCTGTGTAATTATGTATATTTGCCCTTTAGCCACGCTCGGGCATAATATATCATATCATATCATATCCTATCCTATCCTATCCTATCCTATCCTATCCTATCCTATCCTATCCTATCCTATCCTATCCTATCCTATCCTATCCTATCCTATCCTATCCTATCCTATCCTATCCTATCCTATCCTATCCTATCTTATCCTATCCTATCCTATCCTATCATATCATATCATATCATATTATATTATATCATATCATATCTCTCCTTTTCTCTAAAGTTCAATTCCGTCGTATACAATTCTTTGAGATTCACTCGATTATTTTCTAAAAAATTGGAAAAATTTTGTAACCGATTTCCAAAAAAATACCGATTCCCAAAAAAATCGGTAACAAAAAACTATACAGTTTATAGCACTCCCCTTGAAATTCTATCCCTGTTTTATATATACAATTCTTTAAAATTTGATCAATTATTTCCCGAAAAGTTCGAAAAACTTTTGATACCAGTTTCCAAAAAGATTGGTAACGAAAAATTATACACTTTATGGCACACCCCGGGAAATTCTACTCCTGTTTTATATACAATTCTTTAAAATTCGGTCAATTATTTCTCGAAAAATTAGAAAAATTAAAAAAACCGGTTTCCAGAAAATCGGTAATAAAAAACTATACACACAACGACACTCCTAGGTAAATTACATTAGTTTAATCATTGATCAGCTGATCACCTGATTTGGGAGGAGGCAACAGCTTTGGCAAATGTCGCAGTGGCGACAGTGGTAGCCGCGATGCGTGGGGTGGGGTTGAAGGTGGCCCCCCAGAAGACCCAGGCGACGTTCTTCCACGACGGGTCTAGGGGGAAGCCACTGAATACCCACATATGGGTGGGGGGAATCCGTGTCCCCGTAGAGGCGGGTATCAAGGTACTCGGCCTCTGGCTGGATGGCGGCTGGAACTTCGGCGAGCACTTTGCTCGCCTAGCTCCCAGGGCCAAGGGAGTGGCCAATGGCTTGGCAAGGTTAATGCCAAACCTGGGAGGGGCGAGCGGTCGTGCTCGCCGACTCTATGCCGCGACAGTGCATGCCGTGACACTCTACGGCGCACCAGTGTGGGCAGAAGCAGCGGAGAAGTCGCGCCACATCCAAACGAGGCTGCGACAAATACAACGCCCGTTAGCCCAACGAGTGTCACGTGCATATTGCACAGTCTCACATGCGGCGGCGACGGTTCTGGCGGGTCTTCCCCCCCTGGAGCTCGCGGCTCGCCAGTACGCCGAAGTTTACCGGCGTACGAAAGAGCTGCGAGCGGGGGGAAGGCAGATAGTCCCCAGAGCCCGTCAGCTAATTAGAGTCCAGGAGAAGACGGTCCTCGTAAGGAAATGGCAGGAATACCTCGCCAACTGCAAGTTCGGACAGAGGACCGTCGATGCCATCCGGCCCTATCTAGCGGAGTGGCTAGATAGTCGGGGACACGGATTATCGTATCACGCTGTGCAGGTGCTCACCGGACACGGATGCTTCGGTGTGTACCTGCACAGAATAGGAAAGGAGGCCACCACGCAATGTCACCACTGCGACGAGGAGAGGGACACGGCGCAACATACGCTCGAGCATTGCCCAGCTTGGGCCGAGCAGCGCCGTGTCCTTCGGGGGGAGGTAGGAAATGAGCTCTCCCTCCTGGCCATAGTGGCGGCTATGGTCGGGAACGAATCAAGATGGCGGGCATTCCTGGCCTTTTGTGGCCAGGTAATGTCCGCCAAAGAGGAGGCAGAGAGGATCCGTCGAGGGGAACAACCTCCCCAGGCGGACCTCCCACAATAGGATTCTATGGACGGGCGTGACAAGCCTTGCGGCGCTCGATACGCCCGCCCTTTTTCACTGTCTACGGACAGTTGAACCATCGCGGTTTTTACAACCGCACGAGAGTAACAGTACCTTCCGCCGATTCCTCCCGACGGGGGCATCGGCGGGAGGATGGGAAGTTCGGCGTCCAGCGGGGACAACCGGGCGTCGAACCATCCTCCCAGTAAACAAGGGAGGGGTGGCGGAGTGGACGGTGTCCACACTCCGTCACAATGAATAACTGGGCTCCTAGAGCCTGGAGCCTTAAAAGGCTCAGAGGAGATAGCCCAATCAGGGCTAGGCGTCGGGGGGCGCCACGGGTGCAATGTTAACAAGTTCCCGGACGCCCCCCATAGACGCAGAGTTGGACACCCGTGAGGTTTTAGTGGGTAGGCTGCACGCGTCGCACTTTGGGCGCGTGTGGAATCCCACACTACCCCCGTCCTCTCCCCGGAGGGCGGGGGTGTCTTCCCCTTCGGGGGCTACCGGCCTAACTCTGGCCGGTAGTAGAAGATTTCCTCACGTAAAAAAAAAAAAAAAAAAGCTGATCACCTGATCAGCTTAAATACACTATTTGATACGCGTATCAAACAATCGATGTAGACTGTAGACTATACCCTTGGGAAAATTTACCTTAAAACTTTAAAAAAAATTTTAAAACTTTAAAGAAAAACTTAAGGTAAATTTGGACACTTTAAAACTATTACTTAAGGTAATCTTATAACTATAAAGCAACTTACTTCAAGAAGAATGTAAAAGAAACCTTAAAATTATAAAAAGTAAATTTCGACAATTTTAAAGTTAAAAATGCTTAAATTTACTTTTCATAATTCTACACGCAGAAAATTTTTCTTCCGATCATAACATATTTTATCCCAAATATGGCTGATTGACAAAAAACTTATAAGCTGTAGTGGTCAGCTGTTTGCTACCAGCGAACTTGAGAACGCTGTAGAAACCCTGCCGAGCTGCCCTATATATAGAGGTCGATGTTCCCTTGGGAAAATTTACCTTAGAACTTTAAAAAAAATTTTAAAACTTTACTTTAAAGAAAAACTTAAGGTAAATTTGGACACTTTAAAACTATTACTTAAGGTAATCTTATAACTATAAGGCAACTTACTTCAAGAAGAATGTAAAAGAAACCTTAAAATTATGAAAAGTAAATTTCGACAATTTTAAAGTTAAAAATGCTTAAATTTACTTTTCATAATTCTACACGCAGAAAATTTTTCTTCCGATCATAACATATTTTATCCCAAATATGGCTGATTGACAAAAAACTTATAAGCTGTAGTGGTCAGCTGTCTGCCACCAGCGAACTTGAGAACGCTGTAGAAACCCTGCCGAGCTGCCCTATATATAGAGGTCGATGTTGAACCTTAATTGCGCGAAAGTATACCGACGATGCGCCGCGTAGCGGGCGCGAGCCGAACCCTCTTGCCGCGCAAGCCCGCGCGCCTTCCGTCGTCCACGATCGTGTGCAATCGAGTAGCCTCCGCGTAAGCGAGTCGCGCCGAGCTCCGAGGAGTCCGGAGGAAACTGTATGCGTCGTGTTTATCGTCGTTATTCGCGGATGTTTACAACTGGCATGTTAAATGGCAATGAACATGGCGGAGGTGTCCGGAGTGGCGTCCGACGACGCTACCTTGCCGGGGGCCCAGGGCGGACCCGCGACCCTCGCGAGCGAATCGTCGCCGTCGCCGTCGCCGTCGCCACGTATCCTCTATAATTATATTATCCTCTATAACTGTAAACCTTATAACTTTAAAATACTTATAACTTTAACTTTATAACTTTAAACCTTGAAAATTTAACCACATGAGATAAATCTTCTTAAAAGTTTGCTTCCGTGTAACTTTTAAGTTAAGATCGAGATTCATAAAAAAACTTTAAAGTTTAATGTTTTCTTATGATTACCTAAGATTTATTAAAATTACTTTAAAGCTACTTTTCCACTCCTTTAGAGTACCAGAATACTATTTTAAAGTCAGTTTTTAAAACCTTTGGTTTTCTAAGATTATTTTACAGTCAGTTTTGAAATACTTTAAAATTTCTTAGATTACTTTAGATTAACCTTGTACACACTTTAATTTACCTAAAAATTTCTTAAGTAAACTCTTAAATTTTTAAGATTACTTTTAAGAACTTTAATTCTATTTAAAGTATATTTTCCCAAGGGTTGAACCTTAATTGCGCGAAAGTATACCGACGATGAGCCGCGTAGCGGGCGCGAGCCGAACCCTCTTGCCGCGCAAGCCCGCGCGCCTTCCGTCGTCCACGATCGTGTGCAATCGAGTGGCCTCCGCGTAAGCGAGTCGCGCCGAGCTCCGGGGAGTCCGGAGGAACGACGGGAAAACTGTATGCGTCGTGTTTATCGTCGTTATTCGCGGATGTTTACAGTTGGCATGTTAAATGGCAATGAACATGGAAGTGGCGGAGGTGTCCGGGGTGGCGTCCGACGACGCTACCTCGCCGGGGGCCCAGGGCGGACCCGCGACCCTCGCGAGCGAATCGTCGCCGTCGCCGTCGCCACGTATCCTCTATAATTATATTATCCTTTATAACTGTAAACCTTATAACTTTAAAGTACTTATAACTTTAACTTTATAACTTTAAACCTTGAAGATTTAACCACATGAGATAAATTTTCTTAAAAGTTTGCTTCCATGTAACTTCTAAGTTAAGATCGAGATTCATAAAAAAACTTTAAAGTTTAATGTTTTCTTATGATTACCTAAGATTTATTAAAATTACTTTAAAGCTACTTTTTCACTCCTTTGGAGTACCAGAATATTATTTTAAAGTTAGTTTTTAAAACTTTTGGTTTTCTAAGATTATTTTACAGTCAGTTTTGAAATACTTTAAAATTTCTTAAATTACTTTAGATTAACCTTGTACACACTTTAATTTACCTAAAAATTTCTTAAGTAAACTCTTAAATTTTTAAGATTACTTTTAAGAACTTTAATTTTATTTAAAGTATATTTTCCCAAGGGTAACACAATAGCCCCGGAACCGAGCGTGTCATAGTTACGTATACGGCACTGAGAATCTCTCCCCACGCGTCTATGCGCTTAAGACTAATGTTCTCGCGTGGAATAGAGTTATAGTCGACCTTTCTGTGTACTTGGCATTGCTTTTACAATTAAAATTAGTATACCCAGATAACACACAATATTGTATAAATATGTTATGCTGCGTCAAATATTCTGTTAAGAGAATATTCTCAACAAAATCATCTATAAATGTTAATAGAATATTTTTGTTTTAAAGAATGTTCTATAAATGTACTGTAAATATTATAAAATTGTCAGTAGAAATATTCTGTTAGTATATTCTATAAATATTATAAAGTGTAGCAAAACTAATCAAATTAAGTGGCGAAGCCGAACTACTGCAGCGCCACGCCACTTCGCGAGCACGTACTGGCACGTACTACGTAGGGGAGACCGGGGCGGGTTGTCACACTTTTCAAATACTGATTTTTTAAAAAATATTAGCAATATTTTATAATATTGTATAGTACTTTATAATGTAGCTACATCCTTTAGGTATAAGAAAAAAAATATTAGACTTATATATATTTATACACAAAAAAGTTATTTAATTCTAAGCAAGATCGTGAAAATATGACGACTTACCCCATACCCAGGGTTGGTTGTCACATGACTCTGGATTGATTGTCATGTATCTTTTATATAAAGGAAACATACGACAAATAGTTCCTGTTTTAATATTTTATTAAAGTTAGTGCTAGTTTTTGGTAAATTTAACTTAATAGTATATTGCAGCTTGAATTAAACAAAAAATTAATAATTTTCATAAACTTTGTAATATAATTCTCACAAACTTAGACTAAATGAAAGAATAATAATTTTCAATAAAATTTATAATACTTTCATAAATTTTGAGTAAATAAAAGAATAATAATTCTCATAAACATTGAATCCCATCTCATTTGAGACAACTTACCCTGAATGGTCATTTTGAACAAAGAAGATTATATTTATAAACTATGTTGCAATGACGGTTAACTAAATACAGGAAAAAATATCTAAAACTATAATATTTCTTATGACCAAAAAGAAATTACGACTAGTAATTCCAAAAACCAACGGAACAATAAAAATAGAGGCAAGAAAAATTTACTCACAACCTCCAATTTTAAAAAAATGCTCGTAAATATTACATGTGACGTTTTTGAAACGAGCTATTTCATACACCCGACTAACACAATAGGAGCAACCTACACTATAAAGAAGAATATTCCACTCAATGTATTAAGTGAGATATAAGCTTTGTGACAACTTACCCGTGTGACTTCTAGCCCCGGTCTCCCCTACTAGAAACAATAATAAAGAACGCGCGCGCTGTGGAACGCTGGTCGTTGGGCGCCGTGGCGTGAACAGGCCTGTTGTAACGTAAAGTAGGTATAATTTGCATCTTATGCATTTTTCTTGTCTCTTGGCGTTTTCGACCAAGGTGGGTTTTAATCCGGGTTTCAACGAAATCGAGCATTTATTCGTCAACGTGGGCGAATTGATCAGTAGATGCTCGATTTTGCTTGTAACTGGTTGAAACCCGGATTGAAACCTACCTCGGCCGAAAACGCTATCTCTGTGTGAGAAAATAATATACTTTTTATGTTATAATAATTTTATATTTTTATTCAGATTCAGATTGAGTGATAAAAGTGTGCAATTAGGCGTCTGCGACTACACAATCATTTATGGAGGTTATAAATTTTTTGTTTAGATAAAGTTTATATATATATATTTACGTTCATGTATTACTATAACATTATAAAAATATGTGTTATAATAAACGTACAGAATTTACAATTGTATATAGTGTTATTTGTATAATTTTCCATCATATAATCAATATTTATATACAATCTAAATTGTACAGCGCATGTTTATGCAAATATATTATATATTTTAGGAAAAAAAAAAAGAAAAGGTAAAAGTGAGAATTTAAATGTTTTATCATATATACCTATATATATATGATAAAATATTTTAATTCTCATTTTATACCTTTCCTTACTTTTCTTTCCTATCAAAATATATATTTCCATAAATATCTGCTGTACGATTTGGATAACGTATTTTGGAATATTCTATAAACATTATTCAGATAGTTTTAAAAAGCTTCTTTTCATATTCCTTGAATGTAATACAGAATATTTTTTCAATCTATTTTTTAATATTAAAACTAGTCCCATTTTAACATTCTATACATATTCATAAAACATTATTTACATCTTATTAGCACATTGTGGGAATATTCTAATATTCTCAAAAAATATTTATAGAATATTCGTAGAAAATGCTTGTGTTATCTGGGTATGCATGAGCTAGATGTCAAAGTTTAGCGGATGCTGTTTATATTTGTAAATGCGTAAATGCGTAAAAGGTGCCTTTTCATGCTGACGCTCGACGCTCATTTTCAGTGTCAAGAAGGTCGCATGACCACAATTAAAATTCATGAAAAGGATGGGAGAAGGCCAGCGTCAATTGAAATCCCAGTAAGCAAGGAACATTAAATTAACGTTTAGAAATATTGACTTTATGTGTATTTTTTAAACGTTTTTTAATAATATTATACATATATTTGAAAAATATTATTTTGTAATATGATTTTTCTGAATGTTGTTAAAATATTTTAAAAACGTTACAGAAAATATTTTTCAAATGTTACTCTGACATTTATTTAAGATCAATGCAACAGTTCAAAATTCCTTGTAATTTGAACTTGGAAATAACGTTGGTAGTATATTAATTTTCTGTTGTTAGAATGTTATTGTTTTATATTGTGCGCAACGCTTATCGCGACAGCCATGATGCGTACATTATCCTACGATGCGTGAGTGTATACACGCGTGTGGATCGAGCAGTGCGGAATGCTCTTTATTTACAGTATATTTATATATAAGTAAGTATAAACTATTATATTCTAAAAGTTGTATATTAATAATAAGAACTCAATTAACCATACGTGTGCTATGAATAGTTGATATGATGATCTATAACCTATAATTTAGGTTAACTATAAATAACGTTCTTTGGATGGAATTATTTGCTATTTTCTTGCAATTTACTGCCGATTATTTTCAGCTGTTTGAGCGCGTCAAGATCATGAGCAGAGACGCACGCTTGTCGCGACAGCCAATCGGAAGCAGTAATAGTTCTGGAGACTGTAGTGGCATTATCTTACATACGTATGATGCGTGAGTGTGTCATATATACGTACGTTTGTGCTTGTGCTGTCGAGCGCTTATTTTAATTGTATACAACATTTTTATATGGGTAAGTAATTAATATATTCTAAAACTTGCATATTAATATGATAAGAACTTAATTATCTATGTAAATAGGTAGCTGGTGATTCAAGATATATTTTTCGACCTATATAAGAGAGAGATTTGCAGAAGAAAAGAAATATACCAAAGTATTAAAGATCAAACATATTCTTGATGTAATCGGGTCACGAGGCTGACTGCTACGTGCCTGCTATCAGTCTCGTGGCACGGCAAAATCATCCAAACGCCATATCAAATAAGTACTAACGCATTCACACTACATTGTTCAAGTCTTTTATGCATATAGATCTTCTATATATAAATGTGTGTTGTTTTACCATATTTAGCAGAAAGTTTAAGTATTTATATATAAAAATCTTTTTGCAAACTTTTCATATATTTTTAAGCTTTTAAATTTAATTAAAGTGGTACAGTAATATTTTTTTACAATTTTCTTTAATGGAGCAAACATACTGATAATATATAAAAATTGTACAATTTTTGTAAACAGATAAATATTTACACTGACAGCTCGAAATCTTTACTTTGAAATTTTTAAATCATTTTTGTGATATATTTAGCAAATGCTCTAATTGATTTACACCTATTTTTACTATGTAAAAGCATTTGTAATTCTATGCAACCAATACGATATATGTAAACTTTCTAAAAGAAGGTAGAATTTTGTCGGTAAAGTTTTCAAATATAGTATATCCTTCAAAAATCAATATATTATATATATATATATATATATATATATATATATATATATATATATATATACCCAATCAGCAAAAAAATGTTTTTAAAAATATTTTTAAAAACATTTGGAAAACATTTTTGAAAACATTTTTAAAAATGTTAAAAATCATGGGTTAACACACCTTTTTTTCATTGAAAAAATATTTATTTTAACATTTAAAAAACATTTTTTTAGTGTTTAAAAACGTTTATTTTAACAACAACAAAAATTATTTATTTCAAAATTTTATTATTATTTTGTAACTTTGTTTCTTAAAATACAGATGCAGTCTACTATGATTATAAATATTTTCTCGTATCTGAAAAATCTGAAAAAAACACTTACCTTGGTGGGATTCGAACTCGAGACCTCTGGATTGTGAGCCAACTACCTTACGTGGTAGACTACTTCTTAATTTAATGAAGTGTTATACATATATAGTCTACATATGTTATAACCAGCGCAAATATATAATTTTTCAAAAATCATCTTAAGAAACAAATTCAGTTTAAAAAGAGTAATAAAATTTTGAATTGGATATGTGATATAATATTTCTTAATGTCCGGTGAATGTCAGAAACCAGTGCCGGCTCATTACGAAATTCACCCGGGATGTCGAATAAATATTAAGAAAATGTTTTTTTAAATTATTATTGCAAGTGAATAAGTAATGTAAAATAAATATTAAATTAATGTCGAATAAATATTAAATAAATGTTTTTTCAAATCATTATTGGAAATAAATAAGTAATGTAAAATAATTATTAAGTTAATGTTAAATAAATATTAAATAAATATTTTTTCAAATCATTATTGCAAATAAATGAGTAATGTAAAATAATTATTAAATTAATGTTAAATAAATATTAAATAAATGTTTTTTAAAATTATTATTGCAAATGAATAAGTAATGTAAAATAAATATTAAATTAATATCGAATAAATGTTAAATAAATGTTTTTTTCAATTATTATTGCAAATAAATTATTAATGTAAAAGAAATATTAAATAATCGTTAAATAAACGTTTAATAAATATTTTTTCTAAATCATTACTTCAAATAAATAATTAATGTGAAATAAATATTTAATAAATATTAAATAAATATTATTTTTACAATGGATTGTATAAATGTATAATTAATAAAAAATAAATATTAAAAACACATTTAAAAAACATTGTCTGCTGATATATATATATATATATATATATATATATATATATATATATTAAGATGTGTCATTTTGAAGCAACTTTTTTTTTTATTTCCCGAATAGCATACATACTTGCAGGAAGGTAAAATAAGATACCTGTTAAAATTTTAGCCTTTAATATTAATATTAACAGGTTGCTCATCGCAATTTTTTATTTTTTATTTAGTAAAATAGAAAAATTTTTATAACTATCTAACAAACAGTAATACAGCATTACGCCACGTAGATTTTCTGTAGTAAATTTACCGCTCTACAAAAAAGATCTCTTATCATTTTTTCATAAATTCAACCGTTCAAAAGATATTCAAAGTTAAAGTTTGATAAATTTTATAAAACTTGTTTTTGCTTCTTATGAATTTTGTATCATATCGACTATCAAAAATTATGAAATAATCAATACATATTTTTGTAGAAAATTTAACGATCTACAAAAAAGGTCTCTTATATTTTTTTCATAAATATAACCATTTAGACGATATTAAGGTTTACACTTTGAACTTTAAACCTTAATATCGTCTAAATGGTTATATTTATGAAAAAAATATAACAGACTTTTTTTGTAGATCGTTAAATTTTCTACAAAAATATGTATTGATTATTTCATAATTTTTGATAATCGATATGATACAAAATTCATAAGAAGCAAAAACAAGTTTTATAAAATTTATTAAACTTTAACTTTGAATATCTTTTGAACGGTTGAATTGATGAAAAAATGATAAGAGATCTTTTTTGCAGAGCGGTAAATTTACTACGGAAAATCTATGTGGCGCAATGCTGTATTACTGTTTGTTAGATAGTTATAAAATTTTTTCTATCTTACTAAATGAAAAATAAAAAATCGCGATGAGCGACCTGTTAACATTAATATTAAGGGCTAAAATTTTAACAGGTATCTTATTTTACCTTCCTGCAAGTATGTATGCTATTCGGGAAATGAAAAAAAAAAGTTGCTCCAAAATGACACACCCTAATATATATATATATATATATATATATATATATATATATATATATATATACATGCATTTGTATTAATTATCTCTATAATGTATTCAACTATATGTTTTATGTATAAAACGATCAAATAAAATCTTGAGTCCTTTAATATGTTCTATAATATCCTATAATATGTGTTATTATATTTTAAAAGTCTTCTGAATTATTTTCCTTGCAATTTATAATAATAAACTGCATTATATAGAATTACAAGTATAAATTTTTCAGGTGAACAAGGTTATGTTAATTGGAGGGAAACATGAAAAGGATTTTATTAGAAGAAGTTTGAGTGTTACATTTTCTGATGACTTAGCCTCCATGTGTTCATGGACTGGCCAAAAAAATAATTATAAAATTGGAGATACGCACACAATTCTGAGCATTAAAAGTAAGTATTAAAAATAATTTTTTAAGAGATATATATACATATATTACTTGCAGTATTAAATGTTATGTTTTATGTCTCAGAATTTATTAAAATTGTCTCCTATTTTTTTGTGGCAATCATCGTTAAAAAGCAGGTCACACACACGTTAAAAATTCTTACGAAATAAAAGAAAAATATATATCCATAAACTAATACTTTTGATCGTTTTAGTATATATGTAAACATTTCCGGAAACTTTTGTGTTATTTCAATAATTATCATAAGTTTTAATTGCCGTTAAATTAACATTATTTATTTCTTTCATCTAACAATAAACTGTATTAAATTTGTCTTATTCCAGAAGCTTTTAGAGCAATATTCCCTCAGAGTACAGAAAAAGATTTTGAACACTTTGTAATGAAGTGGTTCAGATTCGCAAACGTCCGTAAGGAAAAAAAAACATTAAAAAGGTAATTTAATGTATTTCGGTATATACTCTCCATAAAATAAAATCATTATAGTTTGCCGCGTTATAATTTATAAGTAACTTTTTTACTAATTTAATTCTACTTTTATTTTTCAGAAAGTGATAAATATATTATCTTTCTTGCGTAGCTCCACGCGAGTGATATATTATTATAGTAACAAAATAAGAGTCTTAGGTTTGATCTCGACTCAGTCTGCATCCCGCATATACAGTCCTCGTTTAACTTGTTTCACTGTAAGGGATTGATTAAGAGGAAGTAAATGGTTTAAGGATTCGTGGTTTAAGAATCCAAAAGTTTAAGGATTAAAAGACCTGTATGTGGTTTAATAATCCGTCTCCGATTGTTCGTATCCGTATTCGATTTTTTTATTTGAAAGATGAGTTTTATCCTAAAACCTTCTATTAGGATCAATGACCTTCATCAAAGATATTATATTGTAATAAACTGAAAATGTAATATATGGTATATATTATTTCTATATAAATAAAACTTTTTTTATGATAATTAGTGAATTATTCCCCAATGCAGATTAGTATATAACAGGCCTGGGCAACTTCTAGCTCCGGAACCACAACACTCCCCTACTTTCCGTGGATAGAAAAGAAGTGTCGTGGTTCTGGAGCTCAAAATTGTCCAAGCCTCGTCTATAAAAGCAATCTAAATAAAAAATCTTAATTAGACAATAAATATTGAGATATTTTATTACTATTGCATATTTATTGAAAACATGTTGCCTGTAATAGAAATAAAACATCAATAAGAACTTTAAATAAATGTTAAAATTAATATTACGGTAATTTTAATATAATATTGTAATAAAGTTGATAGTACATTTAAATTTTTATCTCAAAAACATTGCAGGAATGATAGAAAAACGTTAGCCCAATGTTATTTGCAACGTTATGGCACTTCCATTTCAACATTACTGAAATTTCGGAATCGTGGTCAAAGTATGTTCATAATGATGTTCTATACAACATTAAGAACTACATATTTAACAACATTACAAGTTATAGAATATCGTTGCAATAACATTGTAATAATAATTTTTTGCTTACTGGGATTCATGAAAAGGAAAACAGCGTCAAAATTTCGGCGTCTTCGCGCTGCTTTAGCTTTGATGCTTAAAGTTGAAAAAATCCAACTTCTCTTTCTGACGCTGGCATCATAGTGATGTCACGTGACGACTCTCAACGCTGTTTTTCAGCGTCCTATGAATTGGCACCTTAAATTATACAAAATAGATATGAAAATGTGACTAAATCAATGCACATTTGTCCATTATGTATAAAGTATATGTGTCTAAATAAGTTTTGATTTTTTATTATTACATTATACACTACTATACAGGATGTTGCATGATTCAAGATCCATGCATTAAAGGTGTCATTTAGCGTTAAAATTGTTTAATAAACATATGTCCGTAAATGCTTTCTAACAAAGCTACAACCTTTGAAAGTTAATGTAAATATTTGAAAAAGGAAAGAAAAGACAAATCATTTAACTTGTTTATTTACAATCAAGTTAAATTAAATGTCTTTTTTTTCCAAATATTTACATCAACTTTCAATGGTTGTAGCTCTGTTAGGAAGCATTTACGGACATATGTTTGTTAAACAATTTCAACGCTAAATGACTTTAATAACACGCTCTTAATGTATGGACACCGAGTCACCCTGTATACATATACATACATGTACCTACATATAATATAAAAAATAATTTTACTTTAAAAAAATCTGAACAAGGATATTGCAGTGTGTTAAGTCAGTACACGATGGCATGCGCAGAATACAATGCAAAATAATTATAATATATTCATATTAAAATAAATAAATAAGTAATTAAGAACTCGATAATGAAATGAACAAGTAGCAAGTAAAAAGATTTGGGAGCGCAACACGGTCAACAGTGCATAAGTTAACGTTATATCAACCTTTAATAAGGTACATAATTATACATTAGACGTTTTGGTTCTGCTCTGAGTCGTCTTCAGCGATACACTAACAGTCAAAATCAAAGAATAATCAGTAGTGAAACACGAAAAAATTTAAATAAAACTTGATTAATAATCATAGTTATTGTGATATGATCGAAACAGAAATAACAGTCCAGACAAAGAGAAATGAAGTCACACACTCACCAGTTCAGAGAACACGAGAATAAAAATCATATATAGTAATTTCGTATATTTGAATTAGTTTTGAAGTTTAGTTTATTCTATTTTGGCTATAACTCATGAATTAATATATTCGACATTGGCAAAAAAAATCTAAATAAAATCAAAATTAAGACAAATACCTACAATTCGTGCGTGTATTCATGCAAAGTTTCGTAGAATAGATAGATTTACGCTTGCATATTCTAGCTTGTATCGTATTAGCAAACTGTTTTTCTCAGTAACTACCTTGTGTGGTAAATATAGCGTAACGGAAGCGTCAGCTATTCAAATATTTAAAATTTTAATCAGTTTCGTCACTATTATGTAGAAGTGCAACAATGTATGTACATACCACAGAAACAATATAAATTAGAAGATCCGGAGATATGTGATTTAGTTGCGTTTTGACTTCACTCTTGAGTGTTTCAATTGCCACGGTGCTTCCATTCCTATTGGTACGTATATGTTTAAGTTTTGATTTTTTGCTTTCGCATAGAGGAAGCTTTGTTTTCGTAAATAATAAATAATTATAAATAAAAAAAATAAGTAAAGGCATTTTGTTGTAGAAATTGTCTGTTGCAAAAAAATAAAGATACTATGAATCGACCGAACTCGTATAACAGCGTCGATGCTGAAGAAGAAATCGTAATCTCTGGTGTTGCTGGCCGATTTCCTAAGAGCGACAATTTAAAAGAGTTTCAAAAAAATCTTTTTAACAAAGTGGATCTTGGTTCGAGCGATCATGGACGCTGGAATAATTGTAATACAGTTTTCTTTTAACATTTAGATATATATACTTTCAAAACTTATTAGAAAAAATATTTGTATGTTTTATATATTATAGATCGTAATTAACCCTTAAACACATACTGTCCAGTCAGTACCATCAATACATAACGTGGGTATGCCATACCCGACTCGCGTATTTCAACTGTAACTTTGCGTCCTGTGCATCAATTTTAACTTCTTTTTTTTTTAAATTGTGTGCCAGACTGTAAGGAAGAAGACCATGTAAATTATATTGTGATTTAACGTTTATCTTCAAAGATATTTGCAAATAAATCGAATGAAGTCGTAAGAAAATTGTGCAAAAATCACTTTTTCTTTAAAAATTCATAACTTTTTAAAAAAAACCGATAAAGACATTTTACAAACGGATCTTAAAAGTATAGAAACGATAGTATATGAAAAAAAATACGTCATAATTATTTGTTCTAAAAAGTATAATTATTTGACATGGTAAACTTGGACAATTTTTAACTTTTTTGGAGCATTTCAATCACGTGAAAAAAATTCCTGTAATTCTGGAACTAATTTATAAAAACTTTTAAGACTTTATGTCTAGTTTTTGCGATTGATAAACATAATTTAAAAGTTGAATTTGGCTTTAAAAACTTTACAACAACAAAATGGCGGACGTGAGAATCATACATATATTTAATTATTTTACAAAAATAGGTTAAAAATAATTTAAAATTACAATATAATTCTTTAAAAATAATTTATTTTTATAAAAAAATGAAGTTTATTATACCGAGCAGAAAGTGCATATTTTTGCCGTGTATATTTTGCACATTGGCAATTCGCATTTTAAACATTTGTACATCGTATAAATGAAATAACATAACCTGAAATAATCCGTATTGTAAAATTATAACCTCAAATTATCTGATACATTGCGGTAAATAAATAAAATGAAATATCTCAAAAAATTCCACTAACACACAAGGTGGGTATGGCATACCCGAAACAAACTTTTTTATCTTTTTGCTCGGCTTCTACGACGAGTCTGACGCTGCTTCAAATTCGACATTCAAGACAAAACCTCAAAGTTTTTTTACACGCTTGAACCAGACCGCTACCGTCATCCGTTTCGAAATGGCACGTGATTAAAGAACCGACCGGGTATGGCATACCCAACATATGTGTTTAAGGGTTAAAGATTTGCAATATTTAATCCAATAATTTTTGAAAACGATGTCAGAATCGAATAAACTGTGTGTTACCCTGTATACAGTGTCAATTTAAAAACTTTCAGTCGGAATATCTCGAGAACTAGTGTATAAAGATATCAAAACACGGTTTGGAGAGAATATAGGGGGACATACTTTGATTTAAAAAAATTTGATCTTGGGTGGAGACGTCATGATCAAATAAAGGTCAACTTAATTTTTTTTAATGGGCACATAATTTTTTAAACATCTACGTTTGTAGTCCTTCTTATTACGAGCTCAATGCGCTATATGATCCAAAGTCGTCGGAGGTCAAATGACCAAATGCACGCTCACAGTATTATTGTCTTTGTACATGTTATGAGACACCTTTTGCAGCTGCAGCTTGGCGAAGCAACAATGTTGAATTTATTGCAAAATATACTGGTAAGTACAGTGAGTGCTAATTCAAGTGAAAACACGATAATTCCGCGTGTCAAAAATCAAAATCGAACGGATCGTGTTGTTGGACTGCTATTTCTGTTCGTGTTTGTGTTTGTGGACATGGACAATGTCATGATGACTTAATTTGGCACGCGGAATGTTAACGCCATGTTAACGCTTGTAGTACAAATTAGCACTCACTGTACACTTACCAGTTTAAGTAAACTAGAAAGAAAATGTCAGTTACACCTACATCCGACAATTAACATTCAAATTTGAAGAAACAGGATCAATAACAAATAAAAACAGAACTGTATAAAGAAAATAAATGAAGCAACTCAACTTAAAATGTCAGGTCATTTTGTAATAAATCCAACATTGTCGATTTGCCAAGCTGCAGCTTGGCAAAATATATAATTTTTCAAAAATCATCTTAAGAAACAAATTCAGTTTAAAAAGAGTAATAAAATTTTGAATTGGATATATGATATATAATATTTTTTAATGTCGGGTGAATGTCAGAAACCAGCTCTTTAAATTTCTTGGAGTGGGAATACTGCCACTCCGTTGAGATTTTAGTGCCGGATCATTATGAAATTTTGTGTTCGTAAATATATTCGTAAATAATCGGGGCCTTATGTTAGGCTAAGGCTACATCTATCGTAACGCTTTGATCGTGGTCGTAAGCAATGAAGTCGTCGTAAACCGTATATCTATGCCAATATATCTATAAACACATTTTTCTTCGCTCGTCGAGAAAGCTGACAGGTTAGGTTATGTTGTAACGCCAGACAAGCGTCGTAATTGTAAAGAGTTCATGCTGAATCAACTCATACGATGAGCTTCCGATAGCGATTACGACGAGCGTTACGACCGCTTACGGTGAACATTACAATAGATGTAGCCTTAGGCCCTAAGCAGAATGGCTGTCTTGGCAGTGTTTTATGCCTTAAGTCTTTGTCTTATGTAACGCACAATACTGTCAGTATTGTGCGTTACATAAGACAAAGACTTAAGGCATAAAACACTGCCAAGACAGCCATTCTGCTTAGGCCCTTAGCCTTATGTAAAACCATCCCTAACAAATTTCTCCACGGGAACGACTAAACACGCGGGAAGCGGGAAGGCAATTTCACTTCAAGTTGGAGTGAAGACTTCACTCGAAGCGGGAAGCGGGAAGGCGATTTCACTTCAAGTTGGAGTGAAGTTTGGAGTGATGACTTCACTCTAATAACTTCACTTTAAAAGTAAGAGTGAAAATCTACTCTTTTTACCTTAGAGTGAATAAATTCACTCTATTGGAGCGAATATTCACTCTTTTTGAGTGAATTGGTCAAGTGCTCCAAATTTGAGTAAAAATTTCACTCCAAAAAATTTAGAGAGTTGACCTTTATTTGACCATGACGCCTCCACTCAAGGTCAAATTCGTTTAAATCGAAGTATCGAAGTGTCTCCCTTGCTATCCTATATTCTCTCTAAATCGTGTTTTGATATCTTTATTAGTTCCCAAAATATTCCGACTGAAAGTTTTCAAATTGACATCCTGTATATATATATATATGTATACCTATAAGGACAAAAATCTTTGTAATTTATGTTAAAAATTATAAATTACATTTCATTAATTCAAACATTTTTATAACTTCTTTCTTGTTACTTGTTAATATATTTATTTCTTATATATAGCTTATGATATGCCCCATCGAATCGGTAAAATAAACAATATCGAGAAATTTGATTCAGAATTTTTTAATATATCCGCTACGGAAGCTAATTTAATGGATCCGATGTCCAGAATGTTATTTGAACATACTTACGAAGCAATTATTGATGCGGGTGTAAATCCAAAAGAATTAGTGGGAACAAGAACGAGTGTTTTCACAGCAATTTCTATGGCTGAGACTCGACATCAAACTCTTGTTAAACGTCCTGAGGTGTGTTATATATATACAATTATATAAAACTATTCGCTAACTATAGAATCAGCAGTAAACTATACATATATATTCCTTTTTTTATTTTCAATAAATTTTGGCTTTTATACATATATATGATTAATAAAAATTTATTTAAAGAAATGATAACTATATGTGTAAAATTCTTGTTGCAAATATGAAAAACTGTCTTTATATATTATTACTATGTAAAATATAGAAAAATTGTACAATAATTTTAACAGTTTTAAAAATATGCATTTAACTTATTATTTATATATATACATTATATATATATATATATGTATATATATATATATATATATATATATATATATATATATATATACACTTTAATACTTCAAATATATTTAGAAACATGTATTGTGATTAGTTTGCTGGATTATCCATGATTGGATGCAACGTTTCTCTCATGGCAAACCAAATTTCTTATTGGCTCGGTGTGACTGGACAATCGCATAATATTGATACTGCATGTAGTTCAAGTAACACTGCTATAGTGAAAGCTTACGAACTGATTCGGTCCGGAGAGTGCGACGCGGCCATTATCGCTTCCGCCAATCTATGCCTCCATCCTCATGTACAATTTCAATTTTACCATCTTGGTATGTATTATTATATAAATTATTATATTGTGTATATTGTATGTAAATCCAAAAATCCTAAATGGTAGTAGCTTTATTTCTCCCTAACAAAATAATTCACAAAATTGCGTTACCTAACTCAACCCAAGTGATAGGTATTTTAAAAAAAGATATGAAATCTTTAAATTGCGCCAATTGCAAAGAGAATATATATATATATATATATATATATATATATATATATATATATATATCTTTAAATAATAATTGTTGCGCCACTACTTTTAAAAAATAAAACTCGAGTGGTACGTATCTTTGTATTCCATACAAGGGTCTTTTCATTCCAACCCAAGCTTTAATTCTTTTTAACAAAATTATGATATTACAAAGAATCATTTTAATCACAAGGAATTCAAGAGATAACAGCACAAAATAAAAATATTTAATTAAAATAAAATAAATAAATTTTTTTGTAAAAAAACTTGGCGCTGCTAGACCTTGAAATTTAATAGTACTAAATTGAAAAGTACTAAAATTTTGATTGAAATTAATAAAGCACAAAATTTTTGATTAAATAAAAAAGCAATAACATATAATTTAGGGAAATATGTAGCGGGAGTAAAAAAGCAGCGCCAAGTTTTTTTACAAGAAAAATTTATTTATTTTATTTTAATTAAATTTTTTTATTTTGTACTGTTATCTCTTTAATTCTTTGATTAAAACGATTCTTTGTATTCTTTATCTATGCACAAGAAAAAATATCTTTAAAAATTTGACTTACACCACTGTGGTTTTTACCCCTCCATATAATCATGTCAAAATGTATGTCAAATGAAACTTTTTATACATATATATATTCGATAAGATTCGTTTCTTGTATTTAAAATTTGACTGATAGTGGACTGATAAAAACGGTATCAAGAGACATGGCACTGTCTCATGTCAAGCAGTGCCAAGTTGTAATAGTATGCAAGGAACAAATAATTTCACTTTTGATTCTATAGCTTTTGAAAAAATATACATCTCAATTTATCAATGCTTTATTATCAAAGTTAACAGTTTTTTTCCAATATATATTGACTATATATGGTTATATACGATTATATATAATTATATATGATTATATAGAGACAAAATTCATATATAATTGCATTATATATAATCATATATATTTATATATAATTATATATAATTTTTTTTCCCTGGTACGCATACATGACCTGCAGTATTATTTTATAATACTGAATTATATAATATTATGTAACGAATTTTTGAATTTAATATCTATAATATATATAAAAACGATTCAAATAAATTTTTAAATTTAGGATTAAATATTTGCAGCATATATGATGACTTGTGAATCTATATCTATACAGATATAGTGCTATATCTGGTTGTACATAGGACAAGATTAGTCACATTAACTTTGGCTATATATGACTTCATATATAGTTGTATATAATGCTATATCTAGTTATATATAGGGTGCACTACTCATATATCATTATATCTGGCTTCACATACATTTATATACGATTAGATATGGTGCTATATCTGGTTGTATGTGGGACCATTGATTGCACATGTGGCCATGTATAATTAGATATAACCACATATAAAAACATATATAATTATATATATACCAGATATAATTATATATGATTATATCTAACCTTTTTTTCCCGAGTTGTAATATTATAAATTTGTTAAAAAGAATTAAAGCTTTGGTTGGAATGAGAAGACCCTTGAATGAGAATACAAAGATACGTACCACTTGAGTTTTATTTTTTAAAAGTAGTTGCGCAACAATTATTTTTCAAAGCAATATATATATATATATATATATATATATATATATATATATATATATATATTCTCTTTGCAATTGACGCAATTTAAAAATTTCACATCTTTTTTTAAAATACATATATATCACTTGGATTGAGTTAGGTAACGCAATTTTGTGAATTATTTTGTTAGAGAGAAATAAAAGCTACTACCATTTAGGATTTTTGGATTTACAACATACATTGCATGTACTTGGTGCCTTTCTTTTACCTTTTTAAAAAAGGTAATTTTGTACTGATATCATGCATTTTGTAGTAATAAGAGATCGGCAAAAAATTTTCATTTCTTATTTGTTAATTATTCACAAATCAAGAAACACGGTCTCACGCCAAGTACACGCGTACGAAGCGAGACCGCACCGTGACTCTTTTACGCGTACGCACGAGTTGCGAGTACCAGAGATTTTGAGATCTCAATAACCGCTCGACCGATTAGCAATAACAACAAATTAAATTTCTATTGAATTAGCAAAATAGTAATTAGTCACAAAAATTACTAATTATATAAAAATTAATATTAAGCAAAAGTGAATTACCCATTACTTAAAAGATTGGTAATTCGTCAGAGAAAAATTTCTATAGTTACGTGAAAATTAGTATTTAGATGAAAATAAAATAATTTTTTTTGTAAATTGGTGATTAGTAGAAATAAATTCATAAATTATTAAAATAATTAATAGCTTGTCAAAAATATATATTACTAATTTGAAAATAAATGATTAGTAGAAAATAATTATTAATTTTTTAAATAATAAATAATTAGTCTTATGTAAATTATTTATTTTAAAAATTATTAATTGGTTTAATATAAATAATTTAATTATTGCAGTTAAACGTGGTTAATATGCGTTTATTATAACTTATTATATTTAAAAAATAAAGATATATACTTTATTTACCCCGAGGGGGCCTTAAAGGGCGTTTTTGAAGGGACGTACCCACCCCTATCCAACTCATCCACTACCATTACCATTTCCTTTCTTAACCTTTTGGACCAATGGCTTAACGTCTCTTTCCGACAGACGGAGCCCAGTTTACTCCGCACAAAAGCTTATCTTGCACGGAGAGGCGCAGTTTTTCGGAAAAAAACTTTCCATGTTACATGGCTCTAGTGGACTCAAACCTGGTTCCTCAGATTACGAGTCTGGCGCTGTACCACTAGACCACACTGTCGCCTGTAACTTATCATATTATATTATATTATATTATAACTTCTTATATTGTGTATATTGTATATTGTGTCAAAAAATATTTTCATACACGGAAAGAACAGTTTTGCTAGAGTATCTAACAGCTAATTTGATTGCATCTGTAAGATCTCTATTAGTTAAACCTTACTTAAACATGAAATAAGATGACTCGATTGACTGGAGGGGACGTGCATTAAACGATAGAAACATTCATTCTGTTAGATCCGCAGTTTTATTTGAAATTCCGGTGACGACAATTCTCTTTCTTCGGAAAACGTTTCGATACGCACGCTAGTTCATACACACGCACACTCGCTCAATACCTACACTCACTCGCAATTACTGCTCACCACGCTTCACGTCAAAGATGGCCGTCAATATATAAAATGTACGCGGATATGTCAAAATTAAGGGACTACTACTAATAACCTAGCTGTTCATCCATGGCACAGCGTATGATAGGGAGATACAATTATGTGGCGCTCGGGTGATTACAAGCTCCGAGTACGTGTGCCGGTTATAATTCCACATTACATTAGAGACAGTTAGATACTCATCTGTGTGCTCGGAGTATGTTATATTGCGCTTTCCTCGTTGGCTCTCTCGCCTGTTCCGGGGACCCTCGCTTCCTTTCCCTCAAGTTGCTTAGAAAATGCTGGGCAAACCGTATCAATCTCCGCAGTCAGTGCGATCGTCGTATCATGATCCGTGTTTAGAAGATCCGCAGTCAGTTCGGTCGTCGTAAGGCCCTTAGCTGCCTCGACCCTTCGGAAGTGTGGTCGGCTCGGAGTCCCCAGAACGAAAGAGAGCGAGGCCGAGCTTCGCTCGGTCTCGTCGATCATCGCGGATCGCGGATCGATGGGCTTGCGCAGATCACCCGTCTCCCACTTCGGGAGAACCATGGGGTAGTGGATTACAGCGCGCACACATTATTACACCTCACACATCATAATAATTGTAGTAGGTCGCTAAAGTATGATAATAATGCTATAAAAATTTTTGACATTTTAGCAATATCTGTTTGAGTGCTCTGCATAATTATTTTGATAATCCAACAAAATTATTTTCAGATCTAAAATCTAGTTAAATTTTTAGATATTTCAGCAAAATCGTTCTTTCCGTGCACTACTCTAATATACTACGATAGTAATCGTTCGCATTTACTTCGTGTTCGCAATTGTCCCATTTCTCTCTCCTATTTCTGCATTTAGTAGTGCAAAACTCGAAGAATTTTGTTTATTAGGATCGATTTCTTTTAGGGGTACTATCTTCCCATGGTTACTGTAAACCTTTTGACGAGGAAGGCACCGGATATATGCGTAGCGATACGGCCGCGGTAGTATATCTGCAAAAGGCAAAAAATGCAAGAAGAATATATGCAACCCTCGTACACGGTAAAATAAATTGCGATGGTTTTAAAGAAGAAGGTGTTACCTTTCCATCGGTCGAAAAGCAAAAAATATTGTTGAGTGAATTTTATGAGGAATGTGAAATCTCGCCCAATGAGTTATCTTACGTAGAGGCCCATACAACTGGTACCATTGCCGGTGATCCCGTGGAAGTTATGGCCATTGACCAGACTTTATGCGCTAAAAGAAACACTCCTTTATTGATGGGCTCGGTGAAATCAAATCTTGGACATTCCGAACCCGCCAGTGGCCTTTGTCAAATCGCAAAGGTACATTTGTAATAAAATGATTTACAACAATGACTTTGCTTAAAGTGTGATTATAGCAATTTATATTTTCTTATATTGTTATAATTATAATACATATGTATGTGTATAATACATTCATAAAATTATTAATATAATTATAATTATTGCTAATAAAAAGATGTGGTTTCTTAAAAAGGTATTATTAGCGATGGAAACTGGTATAATTACGCCTACTATACACTTAACAAATCCTCGAAAAGACTTGACTGCTATTAACGAAGGCAGAATAAAGATTGTTACTGAACCAACGGAATGGGAGGGTGGTTACGTAGGTATCAACAATTTTGGGTTTGGAGGGGCTAATAGCCACATATTATTAAAATCAAATCCTAAACAAAAAATCAACAATGGAGCTTCGAATGACGACTTACCTAGACTTGTAGCTGTATCTGGTCGTACGGAAGAAGCAGTAAAAACCATATTAAATGACGTAAGCAAATATTAATCGCTTATTTTATTTATCTCAGGATCGGTTTCCGATTTTATAACATTTATCTTTTCTTCTACGATATGATTACAAATATAACTATTCCTGTTTTGTTAACCATACGCAAACTTTTTCAATATTTATTCTCTACTTAAGGGATTTCTCTATTTTAATAGTCTGCAAAATTGGTAATTTTTAAGACAATTTAAGATATTTTTTAAGAACAATAAAAACTGGTATTTTCAAATTTATATGTACATGTTCTTATTAATTTAAGAATAATGATTTGGCTGATAATCAAAAATTATTATATTTACATACTCTTATTTGTTTTCATCTTTTTTTCTCAATTTTCCCAAGAAATTATTTATTCAGTTGTATTGTCATTTCTTATATATATATATATATATATATATATACATATATATATATATATATATATATATATATATATTCTTATATTAGAAATATAATATAGACAACTAAGATAAATTTAACTATATTTATTAATATAAATTTAACTACATATTTATATAGCGTTGTTTAAAAAGATATTTTTACATACATTCTAAAATAAATTTAAATTCGCTCGAAAAAAAAAATGTCTAAGCGCTTTATTTAATATATTAAATAATAATAATAATATATTCTAAAAGAATTTTTTTGTAACATAGAATAATAATGTCTTCCTTCTTTCTCTTTATCTTTTCTTTTATGTAAAATTATTCCAAAGATAAGATAAATATTATTGTTACTAAATGCAGGTGCGGAATCGATCAACAGATGCAGAATTTATATCCTTATTACATCACATTTATAATGGTAATATAGAAGGTCATCTTTACAGAGGATACATGATGACTGAGTCTAAAATACCTCATAATACAATTATTAAAATAGAACATACTTATTCGTATACGAAAAGACCGATTTGTTTTATATTTTCTGGACTAGGATCTCAATGGTTTGGAATGAGTAAGTAAATATATTATTGTAAAATACTTCAAATATACTTTCAACAATTCTTAAGAATATACATATAGCACATAAGAATATCACAATTATTCAGAAAACCACTATAATCATAATCTTAACATATTCTTAATATGTTTTCAACCCCTTAATACTGCATAGACGTTTTATTTGTTGCTCCCTATTTATTAGGAAGTTGATTTATAAAATTTAACTTATAAATTTAATTTATAAAATTTTAGAATTTAAGTAAAATTGAATTCTAACAAAATATTTTATCGGAATAAATATTACAATACGGCGAACAGCTAGATTCCTTTTTTGCATATCCTTCCCGATTACATTCAATACTAAATGGCGTGTGTGTACGTGTTTGCGTGTGTAAATACGCAAATAATTTGATATACATATCTGTACATTAAAATTTAAAAACTTCTTTAAAATTTTAATAGGTCGCGCTCTAATGAAATTCCCAGTGTTTGTTAAGGCAATCCAGAAATGTGAGATTGTCCTAAGACCTTATAAAATATCACTTACAGATATTTTAACAAATGATAATAAAAATATTTTTGATAATATCATTAATTTATTATTGGGTCTCATTGGACTACAAGTAAGAAAACATTTTTCTTTTTAACCTTATAAATGTATTTTATATGTATATATACCATATATAATTATACCAAAGACAATTAAATATTTACTTTATAATTCTAATCTTTATTTAAACCAAATGGTAAAGTATTTCTTTTACATGTATTACAGATTGGATTGGTCGATCTTTTAACATCTATTGGTATCGTCTCCGATTTTATAATCGGTCATTCCATTGGTGAACTAATTTGTGGGTATGCCGATGGATGTTTAACGGCCGAAGAAACGATTCTGTTGGCATATTTCATCGGTTTAGCACTTCATGAGTCGAAAATAATTAACGGCTCTATGGCTGAAATTAATCTCGATCGTGAAACTTTAAAAGTCATATGTCCTTCGGATATCGATATAGCTTGTTACAATAGTTCTTCTAATTTTATTGTGAGCGGACCAACAAATTCTATAAAAGCATTCCTCACCAAACTGCAGGTATACTAATGCTTATAAACAACATAATATTATCTGCTTAGTTTCTTTAAATCGTTTTATTGAAGCAATAAAATTGTAAGCATTTTAATACTTATAATTTTATTAGGCTAACCGAATGACTATTATTATTTGCAATTTTCTTTCATACTTTTAGGCTGATAATATTTCTGTGAAAAGGATTCCTTGTGGTAATATACCTTTTCATAGTCGTTACATCAAACCTGCTATAGCTAAGTCCGAAGAATACTTGAACCAAATATTACCACAAAAAGAGTTTCGCAGCTCAAAATGGCTAACAACAACCGCTCACGAGTATTCCAATACACTGTCTTTGTGTTCAAAATATTATACACATTATCTGTTATCCCCGGTGTTATTCGTAAACGCGATGCGTTTGATTCCAAAAAATGCAGTGACGATTGAGATATCTTCTCAGAATATTCTTCAACACATTTTAAACAATTATTTATACTCTACAGTAACAAACGTAGCACTATATGGACAAACCAAGGATTGTAATAATGAGATATTTTTAGAATCAATCGGAAAACTGTATAACGCAGGATTGCAGCCACAGATTGCAAATCTCTATCCGACAGTGGAATTTCCTGTAAGCCGCGGCACCCCAATGATTTCTCCTCTCATAAGGTATGCATATTTTTCGTTTAGGCACAAATGGACAAATTATCAAAAAAATTAACACTTTCATAAATTGTGAAATATTTGGATAAAATAGTCAGAAGAGAACATGTTCAATATAATAGCGAATTAGAACTTTGAACTCTTTTTTAAACTTGGTTAGTTTTATCATCTAATTTCAAAGTCACATCTCTGTATTTTGAAGACATTCTATCACCTTACTTATCTCAAAGATAAATGTATTCTTATACATATGTTAATCCTTTTATGCCTATTACAAAGAGTAGATAACAGTGATATTTTAGAATCTGTGCTTCAATTTTATCCCAAATCTTGAATTGAGTAATTTCTACAATTTGTTCGTTTACACGAAGATTATATAATAATTTCTAATGACGATTGCAGATGGGATCATTCAGAAGATTTGTTTGTAATGCGAGCTTGTCAGAAAAAGATAATTGACAAAAACGAAATAGTTATTAGTATTAGTACATCTGATGAAGAATTTGCGTATTTAACAGGCCATGTCGTTAATGAAAAAAATTTATTTCCTGCTACGGGGTATCTTTTTTATATCTGGGAGTTGATCGCATCGTTAAGAAACCAAGAATATATCAATACACCAATTGTATTTGAAGACGTTAATTTTATTCGTGCTACAGTACTATCACAACAAAATGAGATCGAATTAACTTTCTCGATCCAAAAAGGTAATATTATTACGTAAACAATTAATTTTCTAGCGTAAGCTTTTTATTTTTTAATTAGATTTCAAAACTTATGCTACTTTTGCGATACAATACACGCCACAATTAAGAGGTAAAAAATATACACAGAAAATATACGAGAATAACTAATCTTAACACCGAATCATCTTTCTTTTCATAAGTCAACTGCTTTTGTAAGGTCCAGCCCCATATCGACATATTTACATTTAACTTTGACTTATTATAACATTATGTTACGTTTAATGAATTTGCATTTATATATAGGTAGCAATAGGTTTGAAATAATCGAAGGAGATAATGCTATTGTTACTGGAACAGTACGAATTCCAACCAATATTGAAAATGAAAAAATATCCGCTAATCTTGCTGAATGTATCGATGATGAGGAAGAAATGAATACAAAAGACATCTATAAGGAACTAAGACTTCGCGGTTATCAATATACCGGTGTATTTCGTGGATTAAAAAGCGCATCGGTTACGGGATCAAACGGCCATATCGCATGGACATCTAATTGGGTGGCATTTATGGACAGTATGTTACAGATGATGATTTTAGGACAGAATTCAAGAAGCCTTTTTGTTCCAACAAGAATTCGCAAACTGACTATCGATCCGAAATACCACATACAGATAATTCAGGATTATTCACTTGAAGATAAACGTAAGTAAAATAAGTGATACAATGCGGCCAATTGCCTGACAAATAAATTTCATTTTCTACGTTGCAGAATTCTCTGTTCGTCGTTACAAGTCTTTAGACGCTATAATATCTGGAGGAATAGAAATTTGTGGCACTGTGGCTACACCTATATCTCGCCGACAAAAAGTAGTTAATACCGTTCTTGAAGAATACAAATTTGTTGCTCATCGTGATTTAGGTACTATGTCGTTGCAAGATGCAATAAGAATATCGACGCACATTGCACTCGAATGTTGCAATATGATAAATGTTAAAATTATCGAATTTATCGATGATAGTGACAAAGTGGTACCAGAAGATTTAAATTCTCCAGTTATTAGTGAAATCTTAAATGATTTACCGCAGATTCGACACCACACTAAACTCGTGACGACTCATGAGAAATTCCCAAATATTTCTTTTGCCGGCAACGTTTCTACAACGGAAATTACTAAGTTGTCGAAGGACGAGAATTGTTTGATAGTCCTTGGTTTCGATATTTTGACAAAAAATAGCAAAAAATTATATAAACAGTTGCTGTCTCTGTTAATGCCACAGGGTTTTTTACTGACTTTGGAGGAATCCGATGCGGTCTACGATTATTCGTGCCTGAAAACGTATGAGTTGGATATCATACTGGAAAAACAAATAAATGACAAGAAGCTTTTGTTATTAAAAAAAACGCGAAATATTGCGAGAAACCAGCGAATTGTACATGTAAACAATTATGAGTTTACATGGGTAGATGAACTAAAATCAATCATGAGTGTGCAAAACGAGGTTGGTGTAGATACGGAGACAATTCTCGTCGCGGAAGGAGATTTCGAATCCGGGCTACTCGGTCTTATTAACTGTTTGAGAAGAGAGTCAGGCGGTGAAATAATTAAAGGCGTATTTATTCAAGATGATAAAGCTCCTGCTTTTTCTTTGCAAGAGCCATTGTACACGAAACAGCTGCAATTGAACCTACCTATCAATGTTTTACGTTCCGGTAACGTTTGGGGATCATACAGGCATTTTCCATTACCATCATTAGAACCAAAACTCGTACAACTTGCTTGTGTTAAACAGCTGGTGCGTTAAAAAATTTTATTATAAATTTTATTATTTATACAAAATTATCTTTTTATTTTAAAAAAAATAAAAAAGAACGCCAAGTAGACGCGTCCTCCGCGCGTCTAGAGATTTGATATGCCTAATAAACTAGCGCGAATTTGTAGTTGCCAGTAAAATCAAATATAATTATTATACTTGCAATGTGTTTATATACTATAATAAAGAGATCTGATGTTTAAAATATATAGTATAATAATAATAATGTTTTATTACGTTTTTCTCTTTTTATATTTTTAACTGTCGAACGCTTAATTTTAAAAATATAGTTTATTAATTGAATAAGTTGAATATGTTTCAATATTTTTGTTATTTATTTTCTTACAATTTATTATACTTATTAATTTATTACTTATTAAATTATTAAATTTATATATATTTTTTTCTAAATGTAAAATTTGCCCTTAAAGATTTTTGAAAGTAATAATACTTAAATTTTGAAATAAATATTTATTTCTTATATTTATTATATTTATTTAAAATGAATGCAAGAGGATATGATATAAATCACAATATAATTACAATGTATATGTGTCTTAGTGTGCGTAGACTTGACGTAAGATACTACTGTGTCTCGTGATAAATAATTATTTATATTTATTTATAACAGGTACAAGGAGATTTGACTACTCTTTGCTGGATGCAATACCATATACCTTCTCACATTAAGCGTGAAGATCTCGTTAATGTAATTTATGCGCCTCTAAATTTTAAAGATATTATGTTGGCTACTGGTAAAATCCAGACGATGGCATTTTATTCTATCAATTCATCTGATTTACTTGGTTTCGAATTTGTTGGATTTAATCTGCATGGACAGAGATTAATGGGAATGTCCTCATATGGGTAAAATGATGAATGTCTCTATCAATATTCACTTAATTAAGAAAACTATTCATATTTACTAGTATAAATTTAATATTTAATTAAAAATGTATCAGATTAAATATTATTTATGTGAAAAGTACGTCAGATATAACACAAAATAAAAGAACAATTCTATTTTATTTATATATATTTTATATTATATAATTTACATAATAAATATAATTACAACGTAGTTTTCACGTAATATGCACAAAATTATATGCTTCTAAAAATTTTTATGTTTAGAGGAATAACGAACATATGCGTACCGGATAAATATCTTACTTGGAATGTACCCGACGAATGGACAATGGAAGACGCAGCAACGGTTCCGTGTGTGTACAGCACGTGCTATTATGCCTTGTATATAAAGGGTAAAATGAAAAAAAGAGACAAAATCTTGATCCATTCGGGTACTGGTGGCATTGGCCAAGCTGCGATCCATCTTGCCCTTCATGAAGGTTGTGAAGTGTTTACGACAGTTGGAACTGTCGAGAAACGACAATTTATGAAAGAGACGTTTCCCTCTATTCCCGAAGATCATATCGGAAACTCCCGAGATACAAGCTTTGAACAAATGATTATGCAGCGTACAAGAGGTCGTGGGGTGGATATCGTGTTAAATTCCTTAGCCGAAGAGAAATTGCAAGCATCTGTTCGCTGCTTAGCCAATGGTGGCCGTTTTCTAGAAATTGGAAAATTTGATATGGTTTCTAATAATCCGTTGGACACATCTGCTTTCTCTAAAGGCATCAGTTTCTATGCTATTTTATTAGACAGATTGTTTTTTGAACATTCAGAACGAAAGATAAAATTGTGGAAAGGAATCGCAGAAAGTTTAGAAAAAGGCATTATTAAACCGCTAAGTAGAACAGTCTTTAAAAGAAATGAGGTAGAAGCTGCATTTAGATATATGGCCACTGGAAAACATATTGGCAAAGTACGATCATTTTGAGATATAGAAATAATTAATTATATTAATTATTAAGTCATGTAGAACATTCTTTTAATTTAATTAATGTCGTAAAGATAGTAACAAATGTTTAGTTAAATTAAATTTGTTAAATTATAATTTATTGACTATTTTTTTGAAGATATTATTTACAAAAATATGTTTAATATAATTAACATTAATGAGTAACGTTTTAACATCTCTTATTATTATTAAAGAGTAACGTAGTTTTGTTTGCTTCTATCTTAAATATTATAAATAAATGTTATTCCTTGTAATAACAAAATTAAATCATAAAATGCAATTAAAATTAATAATAAAATACAAAATAATATTAATATCTAAGAAAAGAAAAGATAAAACTTTTGTTTTATTATGTTTTGCTTTATAGTAATATTGTATTTTAATTAACTGATTATTTGTAGATAATAATAAAGGTTCAGGAAGAAAATGAGCCTTTGGATGCCCCACTACTCGCTCATCCACGATATCATTGTCTGGATCATAAATGCTACGTTATTTTGGGTGGACTTGGCGGATTTGGTTTAGAACTAGCAAATTGGTTGACTCTTCGAGGTGCAAAAAATCTAGTTTTAACATCACGAACCGGGATTAGAACAGGTTATCAGCAATCAAGAGTAAAGCTATGGCGATCTTACGGTGTGAATGTACAGATCGTTACAGTCGATGATAATTTGAAACATGAAGATTGTGAATCCCTATTAAAATTTGCTGAAGAAAGAGCACCAGTGGATGCCATATTTAATCTTGCAGTTGTTTTAAAAGATTGTATATTTCAAAATCAATCACCGCAAACGTTCGAGGATTCATTCAAATCGAAAGCATGGATGACGAAAAAAATGGACGAATTGTCGAGAAAGATTTGTCCACAACTTCGACATTTTGTCGTTTTTTCCTCCGTGTCGTGTGGAAGAGGAAACGCAGGCCAGACAAATTATGGGATGGCTAATTCCGTAATGGAGAGAATTTGTGAGAGAAGAATGGAAGAAGGATTACACGGTTTAGCGATACAATGGGGTGCTGTTGGTGATGTCGGACTCGTGGCAGATATGCAAGAAGAAAATAAGGAATTGGTTATTGGAGGTACATTGCAACAACGAATATCTTCTTGTTTGGCTACATTAGAAGTATTCCTGCTACAAGATCGCCCTGTCGTAAGCAGTATGGTTGTTGCTGAAAAAGCAAAAATTGGCGGATCAATGAATATTTATGAAACGGTTGCTCATATGATGGGTAAGCAGTTTTATACAACGCTAAACAAAAAAATATACTAAATATATATATAATGCCATGAAATAAGAGTAAAATCAAAATCTTATTTTAAGTATATTTATTGGAATAAGTAGGTAATATCTCAAAAAATATATTTTTTGCACTAAATTAAATTTATAGGAATGCTTATAAAATATTTGGAAAACTATCTCTCACAATTGCAGTAAACTTAACCCTTTAAGGGGATGCTGGAGTGGCAAGAATTACCGACATTTTTTTTGGAGGGCTAAACTTTGAATTGGCTTTACGGAATTGAATTTTGTTTTTACAGAATTAAAGTACGCATAAAAACGGAAGGTGCTAGCGTTGATTTTACATCAAAAACAAAAAAAATAAAAAAATTATACGTATGACGTGACAACATTTGCTGCACATAAAAATTTAGACTTTGTACGTATAAAATAAGCATATAACACCCTTGGAAATACAATAAAGAAGAATCCTGTGCTTGCAGAAATGAGCTGCGAGCTTTAGTATAAGAGAACAAATCTCCTGAAAATCTCATATGTATTTTTGCGTGCGGAGTAGCATTGCGTGTAGTGAGAGATGGCGCAGCAATCGAAACAAGGACAGATGCCTCTCGTTAGACAAGGGCAGATATAGGCCGGTAATATAGAAAATGATAGAAAACGAATTAGAACGGAACTAAAAATGTTCGACATTACCGACATCGAGGAAGTTCGGCTGTCACTCCAGTATCCCCTTAAGTCTCTACGTGTTTCTCTCATTTAAATTATTATTGTATAACTTGGGTTCTAATGAAAATTTTTACATCGCAATTGATATTTAAAAGAAAAAAAGAGTTGTTTTTTTCCGAAAATCTAACCATAAAGTGGGATATCTGAAAGAAAGAAAGGGAAGAAATTGCTTGATAAGGACCCAATCCTGAGGGTCGTAGTCGTTTTTCATACACTGGTTGCCATTTGTTGTCGAGAATAATAAACAAATTCTGTTTAGAGCATTACGACTTTTTTAGACAGAATTCGATAATCCTTTTATTATTAGCAGTTTTTTTTAATTTTATTATATTCTTTAGTTTTTTCTACCTTTATTTCATATATAATTCTTTAAGATTTAGTTGATTAAAGCTAGCTTTGTACGTGATCAAAGGTCCATACATGAGGTTTACGAAAACAAAGCTTCGTCTATGAGGAAGCAAAATATAATTATATTATAATTTTATTATAATTTTATTAGTCTTACATTAATAAAAAATTATTTAAGACAATTTTATTTAGATAATTGTTCCTTTAAACTTTTTGGGGAAAAAAACGTTAAGTTTTTAATAAACTGATAACTTATTAAAGTTTCTACAATTAAAGCATTTTTATTTACAGAAAAGTAGTTGATTAAATAAATGCACTTTTATATACATATCATTTATAAAGAAACTTTTATCCGCCAGCGATTAAAACAAATTCAATTTTTTTATTACTCGACTACCTGACTAAAACTATACATAAGCGCACAACGTTTCGGCTCACGGTTAGAGCCCTTATCAAGTGCCGTCTGAAATATATGAACAAAACGCGATGTAATACAATAAATAAACAAATTAAAAATAGTCATAAAAAGAGAGCATTACCTAATCGTCAATAAGACTCGTCATAAGTTAATCAAGACCTCCTTGCGTTCGTGGGACAGGTTAGTTTCACCCTACTGATGACCAGTCATTGCGATAGTAATCCTGCTCAGTACAAGAGGAACCGCAGGTTCGGACATTTGGTTCACGCACTCGGTCGAGCGGCCGGTGGTGCGAAGCTACCATCCGTGAGATTATGCCTAAACGTCTCTAAGTCCTATCCTCTCTAGTCAAAGGTGGCAATGATATCTCTAGGAGTCTCGTGAGTCGAAAGGCTTAAAACAATGTGACACACTACTAGGCGGCCGGTCCTCGCGGGCCGGTCGTCGCACGAGCCCGGTTTGCCGTACGGCGCCTCTGCCGGTCGTCGGGATCTCACCGCTTACGACGACACGGCGTCTAACGGTCGAACATGAGTTTCGCAAGTTCGATGTCGAGACTCGGAATCGTCTGTAGACGACTTAGGTCCCCAATATAGGGCAAACTAAAAGACATTTCGAGACTAGAATCAAGGAGCATTGTAATGATATCAAGAAGCATTGCAGCAATCACTCTGTTGTGAGCAAACATAGATTACACAACAACCATAATTTTAAGTGGTCAGAGCCTAAGATTTTACACAAGGAGTGTAATACAAGAAAGAGAGAGATAGCTGAAATGTTTTTTATAAAGAAACGCAACAACATTATTAATCTTCATCAGAGAGACACAGATAATCTAAACGCTGTATACGACAGTGTCATCTCGTCAGTTTAATTGTTTATTTTTGTTAGTTCTCTTGGCAATCTTTTGACTCCTTGATTCTTTTCCATTGTCAGCGTTCAGTCTCCTGAGTACTTCCACTCGCATAACACCGCACGTCGGAGAGTCTCAACTTAAGATGCTTGGTTGTGGAATTTTAATATCTAAGACACGTAAGAATTGATCGTCGCATTTTTCTTTCTGTGTAGTGGTTTTATATGAGTGATTTCCCGTAGTTTTTGCTCTGTGACAATGCTGGGACTTTCCCACGAACGCAAGGAGGTCTTGATTAACTTATGACGAGTCTTATTGACGATTAGGTAATGCTCTCTTTTTATGACTAATTTTAATTTGTTTATTTATTGTATTACATTGCGTTTTGTTCATATATTTTAGACGGCACTTGATAAGGGCTCTAACCGTGAGCCAAAACGTTGTGCGCTTATGTAAAGTTTTAGCCAGGTAGTCGAGTAATAAAAAAATTGAACATATCATTTACTTGCCAAAAAAATCATTTTTCAATGACATACATTCAGTGACATACAGATCGTCTGTGTTCGCTAGTTTCGCTTTTTAATTCATTACTTGAAGATTAAGGACGTTCTCTCGTCTTATACTAGAGAAAATCGATTTTCTTAGGATTTTCTTGAAACTGTGAATATACGTTAATTTAAGTGTGCTTTATGCGTGGTAAAAATTTCAGTACCTCTTCCGGCATAAAAAATAAAGATACTAAGCCTCAAAGTTAAAAAAAAAATTAATTTTTTTTAGTTTTGGCATTTTTTCTTTATAGAACTCGACGAGAGGAGCAACTTTGGTCCTCTTGGCCAACCTCGTATCTCTTACCGTTTGGCCTGGAAAACCTTTTCATTAGTAAAAGTTGAAACTTTAAGGCTCAGTATCTTTATTTTTTATGCCGGAAGAGGTACTGAAATTTATACCACGCATAAAACACACCTAAATTAACGTATATTCACAGTTTCAAGAAAATCCTAAGAAAATCGATTTTCGAGAGAACGCCCTTAATCTTTTCCTCGCATGTATCTCTTATATTAATTCAAATTTCTTTTAACGTTTTACGACATTAGAAGATTTACTAATAATTTAAAAAATTTCAAATAAGATGCATACCAATATGTGCTAATTAGGCAATAATTAACAATGCTTCCATTTACTAAACATTTGTATTGAAATAGCTAAGTGCTTAAAGATATAAAAAAATGTAACAATTTAATTATTGATTAAAATTTTTGGTGTACATTCAATCTTAAAAGATTAAATAAAATAACATATAATTGATTTTATTATACAATTCTTACTTTATTTCAAACAAAATAGGATTGAAGAACATAAATGCAATACCACCAAATATGCCATTGGCCGAAATGGGTATGGATTCGATGATGGCAGTAGAAATTAAGCAAACGTTGGAAAGAGAGTTCGATATTTCCTTGACAGCGCAAGATATTAGAACTCTAAATTTTGCTAAACTTCGACAAATGACAATTACAACCGAACAAGAAAAGATACAAGATACAAATGAAATTGAGCCAAGTAATTTGGAAGGCCTTGATATGTTGATTCGAAAAATGAAGGATTTAGACTTTGTTCCAGATATTCTTGTAGAACTTGTTACCAAGGAGGTTGATCGAGGCAATATATTTCTCTTACCGGGAATAGAAGGATGTTCAAACGTATATAAATCTATAGCATCAGGAATTAAATCTTCGACAACGTGTGTGCAACATGGTGTACTTAATATTCCTGATGAAAGTCATTCAGTGATGAAATCAGCCGTTTATTTGCTGCCTGTAAGGAGATTAAATTTAATTAAAATATTTATTTTGATTATTTTTAATTAGTTTATAGGTATATATATAAGTAATATTTAACAATTAGAGGTACAAATCTTTCGTATTATACCACAAAGCTTACATACACATACATTTATATTTATTTTCTTAGCACATATTAAAGAAAATGAAGGATCAAAAGAAATTTTTAATAGTGGGTTATTCGTTTGGATCCTTAATTGCCATTGAATTAGCAAGATTATTAGAAGCTAAAGATTTCTCAGGACGGTTAATATTAATAGACGGAGCTCCCGATCAAATGAAATTTTGGACTAATCAATATTTGGACTGTACTTCGCCAGATGAGTTACAAAATGTGGTAATACTTGGTTTATTGGAAATGTACACTATAATTAACAAGAAAAAGGTTAGTAAATGATATAAAGAAACACATTTTTATTTTTTATTGTAAAAACTATTTATGTAATTTTAATCTTATATAAATTTAAATAAATTAATAACACATACATAAAATAATTCATTATAGCATGAATATCTTCAGAGATTGTATTTGAATCTTGAAATAGTAAAACAAATTGTATTACATATTGTTTTGTATATTTGTGTATGTGTCAAGATTAAATAATATAATAATAGTTTTAGATAGAAAGCACAATAAGTGATTATCAATAAATATCTAAGGAATTTTAATGAAATAAATAAGAATAACAACAAATTTTACCATAATTCAAAAATTTAATAAATTTTTTATATTTATATTAATAAAACGCAGATGTCATTTTGGCACAATTATTATTATTAATCATATAAAATTTTCTTATTTACAGCTTGCGTTAGAGCTGAAGAAATGTAACACATGGGATGAAAAATTAAAAATATTTTATGCTTACTTCCCCGACGAGGTAGACGTATTGACCACTGAAAATAAAAAACTGATATATTTCACAGTTTACAATCATATAGTTGCTATACAGGATTATGATATTTCTTCATTACCTCGCCTTAAATCATCTATAACATTGCTAAAACCCACATTTCCGATGACTTCTTTTACTGAAGAGGATTATGGTTTACATAAGGTAAATTTAATAGATAGAGATATTTTTGGAATATAAGACTATATGATTTTAAAAATAGCAAGAAGCTTTATAACAAGAAACTTATTTTCAGGTTACCGAAGGTAAAGTGCAAATTCATTATGTGGAAGGTAATCATATCACAATGATGGACAACGACAAAATCATATCAGCTATTAACGAAGAATGGACAGAAGATAATATAATACAATAAATATGTACTATATCAAGACGCGGTAACATTAAAACAATATTTCGAAAATATTATATATCAGAAAATAAGATGTCTTAAAGACATCATACTGATGTTTTTTTTTAAATATATTTCACAACACTTTAAAATTGAAAATAAGCGTGTATAAAAAATATGTAGGCTTAAATTTTTGTATTTAACAATATATTTCAAGAATTGAAGAATCCAATTAATTCCGGACAATTATAATATGCTATAAATTGTATAATTTTTTTAAAAAACAACTATTTGTTTTCTTTATATCTATTGGAGGTTTTATCAGCAATAAAAAGTACATAATTTTAATGATAGCAAATTAAATATTTAATATTCTAATAAGTATAATTAATAAGTACAAAATATAAATGTTTAATAATGGTCGTGACACTGAACAAGGTACCGATATCTCTAACTAAATTTTAATAGACAAATTAAATCTTTCTCTCAGTAATGTCCTAGGTAAGTCTCGCTTGCACACTTATGAGCAAAAATCAGCTCAACTCTGATTAGTCATTATATGTATGTATATATTAATATATAATAATTGTTATATGTGTGTTACAATAATTTAAGTTCCCGCGCTTGCGATTAGAGTGATGCCAGAGCTTTCATGAGAACGTGTATGCGCGAGCGACCGGAACGACGAAGAGAGGGGGATCGCACGATAGAGAGACGGTGTGGTTCCGCGCTCGAGAATGTACGCACGTACCTAAGACAAATATATTTAGAAGTATCGAGCAGTACGGTTATACATTTATTTCCGTTGTCCCGTATACTCCTACAAACACAACAATAATTTAATAAAATTTCTTTCTCTTCCTCTTTTTTTCTCCTCTCCCTCCCGTACTCGTTCTTTTCTCTCGCAGAAAGAAATATTTTTTCTTTTTCCATATAATATGTTATACAGGGGGTTTCTTACGTGATGTCGAAAACTCCAAAAAATTATCTCTTGGACAATTTTAAAGAAAAAAAATCCTATGAACATGGGTCCGGAAATGCTTCCCTGCAGAGTTATGGGCCTTCAATGTTAAAGAAAAATAAAACATTTCCGGACCCATGTTCATGGAAACTTTTTTTTAAATAGTCCAAGAAATCACTTTCTGGAATTTTTGACATTACTTGGGAAACACCCTGTATTTGCCAGATACCCGCGCTCTCATATTATATTGATAAGATTAACGAAAATATTCTTTAATTATGTTTGGATAAAAAGATACTTAAATATACCTATAATGAACTGTTTATTAACTGTTAGTCTTACACAACAATTTCTGTTTTTATGTTTTTTCCAAAAAAAAATTTTTTTTTTTTTTAGAATGATTTTCTGGCTTGCCTGATTAATTTAACTTTCTCTGCAAAAAGACGAATATATTTTTCTCATTTATCTCATTTATTAATAAATTCTTTCGTGATATGTGAAAATGTAATAATTTAAAATTACATTGTTATATATAGCATAATGTATCTTTAGTATAATGTATTCATGCATTTAAGATTCTTGTAACATTTTTTACTTCAACTTTCATCCTACTACCTGGCTAATAATATTATTTTCGTACAATTCATTGCCTCATAACGGTAAACTACGTCGTTATACTTATTACGGTCTTAATACTGAATCTTACAAGAATCTTGAATGCACGAATACATTATTGGAGACAGAAAGGTTGTCTGGTTGAGGGTTGGATCCTATTCGGAAGTGGATGAGCACTAATGCACACAGCTTGCGCATGTATTATATACATACCTGTACATACCTGTAAAATTTTATCAAAATCGGGTGTTTTATTAGTTATTGGATCTGATAGGACAAGGGTGATTTTCGGAAGCACTACACTTCTTGCTGAGTACAAAAACTTTATTTATACAAAGAACGCTATGACTGATTTCGCGAGGCGTACCGGTAGGAATCTTACGTGAAATGGACTACATCCGCGATGCGTACCATCACGAAACTTTGGTAAGACTAACTGTCCCCTTTAAGCGGAGGCTCAAAGCTTCATCTCTCGGACCAGGCAAAAATTAAAAAATGAAGACACTCAACTCTAAATCATTAGATAGCAACCATCGGGTGTGGGTTGTTTTTTGAAGTTTATTTGATATAACAATGTAATTAAATGATTGCATTTTTCATATCACAAAACAATTGATTAATAAATGAGATAAAAATATATTTGTTTTTTTAACATCTTCAGAAGTTATTAATACGTTATTTGACATTACTTTGGTAGCTGAGTAGGTTACCAAAATCCAGTTCTGACGAATTGACATTCTCTTCAAAGATGCGTTTGCGGAGCGCGCTTCCCAATAAACACATGATGGTTTATTAAACATTTATTAAACGTAAAATTAGTATAAAAGTGGTATAAGTATAAAAGATAAACGTTTAATTTTAATGTTTTATATACAGTCGTACAATATACGATAATGATATCCGTTTTTATTATGTTTATATAATACACAACGTATTTTATGCGTTAAAAAATAGTATATGAATATACTAAATAAAAGGTTTAATTTCTAGAGTGCATTTACGTCTATTTTATTTCTTAAAATCGTATATTTATGTAATCAAAGAAACGTTTATTAAAAACGTATATAATTTATGAAAAAAATCTCTTTTATGCGTTGAAAAATAGTATATGTGTATACGAAATATTTATTTATATACAATCGTATAATATACGATACTGATATCCGTTTTTATTATGTTTATATAATACACAACGGATTTTATGCGTTAAAAAATAGTATATAAATATATAAAAAGAAAGGTTTAATTTCTAGAATGTACTTATGTCTATTTTATTTCTTAAAATCGTATATCTACGTAATCAAAGAAATGTTTATTAAAAACGTATATAATTTATGAAAAAAATCTCATTTATAAATATTTAGAAAATTCCATTGTATACATGGTATAATTTATATCTTTAAAACGTCAATAATATAAACACACATGATTTTACAAGTAAAATATTACACGATTAATAAACATATTTAGTTCCATTGCGCGCGCAAAAGAATTTCTGCATAGAATAAAGTGGATTTGATAAGGATTTGATAAAGATGTTTTAACTTTATAAATATACTTTTTTCATAAATATATTTACGAACACAAAATTTCGTAATGAGCCGACACTGGTTTCTGACATTCACCCGACATTAACATAAGAAATATTATATCATATATCCAATTCAAAATTTTATTACTCTTTTTAAACTGAATTTGTTTCTTAAGATGATTTTTGAAAAATTATATATTTGCGCTGGTTATGTAGACTATATATAACACTTACATTAAATTAAGAAGTAGTCTACCACGTAAGGCAGTTGGCTCACGATCCAGAGGTCCCGAGTTCGAATCCCACCAAGGTAAGTGTATTTTTTCAAATACTTATAGAATATTAAATTAATATTAAGAGAAAATATTTATAATCATAGACTGCATCTTAAGAAACAAATTTAGTTAAAAAATAGTAATAAAATTTCGAAATAAATAATTTTTTTTGTCGGGTGAATATTTGTTTAATATTATGTATTTGTAAAACGTAGTTTATCCGTTTATTAAATACGATTTTAATTAGTTGCAGAATAACGTTTAAAAAACGAATACATCTAGTTTATGACAACGTGTATCAGCTGGACATCACAACTAAAATTATACGGAGCTGATATACGTTGAATCTATTATATTTAGACTTCCCGTTAATACTTAATTTCAACGTATAACATACCATCGTGTGTTTATTGGGTTATAGCGCTATGCGTCATTCTATCCTTGTTTTACATTTAACAGCGCGCTCTGCGACTGCATCCTAAATTGATAGTATATATATCATAGCGGTCACTTATTATTAACTCATAAATCAACTTTCTCTTCTAAATATCTAAATGCTCTGTCAATTTGCACGTGTATGTGACCACAGCATGTGAGTGCGTGCGTGTGGACACGTTTGTGTCATCTCTCTCTCTCTCTCTCTCTCTCTCTCTCTCTCTCTCTCTCTCTCTCTCTCTCTCTCTCTCTCTCTCTCTCTCTCTCTCTCTCTCTCTCTCTCTCTCTCTCTCCCCCCCCTCTCTCCTTCTTCCTCCCTCTCCTCCCCCTCCCCAGCCTCCTCCAAATAAGACAGACCGGGAGTATTGCAATACAATTTCGTAGAACTAATAACGGACAAAAAAGTTTGTTTTATAAAGATTTAAGTATGTATAACGCCTTACTGACCAAATTAAAGCAATGTGAGAGAATCGAACCATTTAAACATACGTTAAAAGAATATATTGTACCTCACGTAGAAGAATTGATATAAAGACTTTTGATGTAAAAAATAGCTAAGAGAAAGCTAATAAAGCTCTTAATCAATCTCCCTTTCCTTTTTTCTTCCTCCTCTTTTTTTCCTCCTCCACCCTCTCTGGTTTGTCTTGCAGCATCATCAGAAATTATTACGCATGTATGCATATCAATATTTACTTACAATGCATAATTTTAATAATATTGTATGTAGACATTATTAAAAACCTTTTGAGGGACAAAATCACTGAATGTGTTGGTACGACTAAAGTTGAAACTAGAACGCAAAAAATATCACTTTTTACGTAATCGAAATCTCGGAACTGACTGCACCAATTTTATTCGGGCTGGTTAGACAGCTCGCAATCAACAGCTTATATCGATATTATATCAGAAAAATGCCCTTAAATTATCAAAAAGCTAGTTAAGTTTCAGAAATATTTTACTTAAAAGCTTGACAAAAAGTTCTAGACAAACTTGGTATTACGCATATCACCTTTGACATTTATGCATTGACGTAGTTAGTTGCTCTTTCCGTTTACTTGATATCGCTTGACAATTGACAATGATCTTACATATGCATCAGATATCAAAGTCACCGGATATTATTTATATTGTGAATGCGTGAATACGTGAATACATTATGAAAAGTAAATATGACCATGTGTAAAATTAAAATTAATACTCATTTATGCATATATCGCACGCGTGAATTATGTATACGTGTCTAAATAAAAGATTTCTCAATGTTTCTTATTACACATACGTGTACATATATAATATACATAAGAATTAATTGTGTCTCTTATAAAAAAATCTGAATAATGATATTCCAATGTGTTAGGTCAGTACACTAGGGTTGTTCCTGGAGCACTGCTGACCGTTTCAAAGGATCCAAATAAAAAAAAATTTTACAACTTTTCTTTTTCATGCATTTATAATCATATGCTAATATTTATATGTGTGTGTGATTACGATAATATACCTAATTGTAAGTAGCTATAACGTATTTAAATACACATATTTGTCCAAGCGTGTTTCATGCTTCTTAAAAATATGCTCCCCCCCCCCCACAAACTACAGTATTTTTGAATAGTTTTATTTGCGATATTCTAAACTAAATCTAAACAGGTAAATAATAATAGCAACTGAATACTAATTCTTTTACCTTTTCGGTTTATTAACTTTCATATTTAATTGTTATATTATACCTTTATGACGTTATAGTTTCTTATAAGCATTGAGAAATAATATTAGAGTATAATAAGGCATTAAAAATCGTGTCTAAAAAACAATCCAAACAATTTATAAGGTTGAACCATTATTATGCCATTATCTGGTGTCAATGTTCAAAATAGAAGAAATAAAATTTTAAGTAAATTAGTTACGGAGATGTTGGTCAAGTACCTGATCATACCTGAATCGATTAAAGACGTCTCACGCACTAGCGACTAAAAAATTACCGCAAAGTCGACGGGCACTATATCTGTTCCGAAATCGGGATTATAACGACAAAATCTTGTGATTCCAAGTAGCGAAAGCACCATAAGGCCTAGTGACCAAAACATATTCTCTATTCATCCGACAACTTGTTCATTAGTGCTAGAAAAAACTGAAAGAAATCTTAATTATTCATTGTTATGTAGATTCGCATGAATCAAACTTATTGTTTGCTAAACGCAACATACGCACACACACACATCCGCGATTGTTTATTATTGTTTTACAATTGTAAAATTTCACAACACATAATTATGTAAAGCAGTTAAAAATTATTAAATATAAATGTTATTTAATAAATTCTTTAGCAAGAAAACTGTTATTTTTTATAATTATTCTGTTACTTATTGCAAATCAAATATTCTTACTGGCAATTATCTCCGCTCTCGTCTCTGAAAAGGTCTTCCGCAATCGCTTTCGCGAATGTATATGTATTCGACCATCGTGAAATGATTCTAGGCAAACGATAGTTTATCTTTCATTATTAATATATTTAATTATTTTATTTACTAGCTGGTTACCCGGGCTTCGCCCCGGAGGACATATGTGATAAGACACGCAAATAGTCTCTCTCTCTCTCTCTCTCTCTCTCTCTCTCTCTCTCTCTCTCTCTCTCTCTCTCTTCGAATTAATTTTGTATCCTTGACATATCTAATTAAGCTAATTTGTATCGACTTCTGAATTCGACTTGAGTGCAATATTATAGTCTCAATGATTGGTCTCTTACGACATCTTATTATTGCGGGAGAGAGCACAAATGTATATATTAAGTAGATTAGGTCTTAATTTAAGTTGAAGTGTGTTAGAGCTGCTAATAGTCTAAGAGCTGGCTACATAAAAATGCAAGGTATAAGGTACATGCAATATTTATAGCTAGAAAGGTGCTATTGGCACTCCCGAACACTGAGTGACCAGTCTGCCTGCGCGCTTAGGAAGATTAAGGTGGGGGCGGACGGTCAAAAATGACAAATTTTACAAGGAAAAAAATGATAAAGCTCAGGGATAAAAATTATAGGAATGTTAAGTATTTGTTGCTACGAAACGCGGAAAATTATTGGCAGACGATTTCGTGGAAGAGAAAGGGCCGGCAGACTGCAACAAAGCGGCGTTAACTTTTGTGAAAAAAAATGATAAGGTTCATGATTAAAAATTATTGGTAATAATTACTAAACTGTTAACGAAGCTATGTGCTAAATGGCAGACGAAAAAACTGAAGACAACATCGAGGCAGACTGTGATGAAGAGCGCGGTTTTGATCGCGCTTATGTCGAATACAGCGGTTTTAGAACGAGAGCGCTGGAGCGGACGCAGCGGCGCGGCGGCTCGACTGCGTGGCGCGCAGGCGCGCGAGCCGCCGCTGCGTCCGCCAAGCTCGCTTAATTAACAATTACTTTTCTCTGCAACAAAAACACGTATCCAAACGATTTTTTTTTAATCTGCTTGAAATTTTCCGAATTTTATGATTATCACATTATAAATGTCATATTCTCAGTATTAACGGAGATAAACAAGATATATTAGGAAAAATACGTATTAATTAATAACAAATTATTTTTGTGATATTTTATACTGTATTGTACGTTGTATATTGTCAATTGTATGCTGTATTGTATATTGTGTACTGTCAATACAGATAGAATAGTATATTGTGCACCAAGGAGCGAAAGTAGCGGAGGGCGGCAAATCACACGAGTCTGAAAAACGCTACTTGGTGCACAATATACTATTCTATCTGTATTGACAGTATACAATATACAATACAGTAAATACACGAAATCGAATCTGAGGATGATATCGATTGCGAAAGCGAAGAAGATATGTAGTACGATGAATTCGATGCAAACAGCGAAATAGAATAAGTCTACAATTTTTTATAGTATTTTTTTGTTAATAAAAAAATTATTCTAATGTTAAACATATCTTTTAGCACTTATTATATATATAATATAGAAATTGTTATCTTATTGTCGACATAATATAATTAACAAAATAACATATCGTAGTAACGCATCGTACGGAACTAACTCGTTAAGCGCGATCGAAACCGCGCTCTTCATCACAGTCTGCCTCGTTGTTGTCTTCAGTTTTTTCGTCTGCCATTTAGCACATAGCTTCGTTAACAGTTTAGTAATTATTACCAATAATTTTTAATCATGAACCTTATCATTTTTTTTTCACAAAAGTTAACGCTGCTTTGTTGCAGTCTGCCGGCCCTTTCTCTTCCACGAAATCGTCTGCCAATAATTTTCCGCGTTTCGTAGCAACAAATACTTAACATTCCTATAATTTTTATCCCTGAGCTTTATCATTTTTTTCCTTGTAAAATTTGTCATTTTTGACCGTCCGCCCCCACCTTAATCTTCCTAAGCGCGCAGGCAGACTGGTCACTCAGTGTTCGGGAGTGCCAATGGCACCTCTCTAGCTATAAATATTGCATGTACCTTATACCTTGCATTTTTATGTAGCCAGCTCTCAGTCTATAACGCCATAAGCTTATTCTTGTTTTAAGAGCATATGTTTCTATCTGGCGAGTAGTTTTCTTTATGTGGCATCTTTTGCGGAGGTGCGGGCAGTATGCGTTAATCTCTTGTCTATCTCTTGAATATCTGTATCTCAATTTTTCTCACTGTAACCTTTTGCATAATTCGCGTACAATATAAATCGCGTTGCAGATCAATTTTTCGTTCTCTTTAACTTTCACAAGTCGTGCGATTTTTGATACACCTTCCTTCTGGAATATCTCCTCGGCACCAGCTTCATCACGTGCGAATCTATACAATTTAATCACAGCGGTTTCACGGGTTTCCTTATCTTCGTTCACGTTAAATACTAAATCCAGCAGTTGTGATATCTAATACAAAGTAAAAGTAAACGTATTTTTAAACATAATAATCTGTAATAAGAATGCAAATAACTGTGAAAGATAATATTTAAATTATATCTATATATAGTGAGTGTAGAATATTAATCGATAGCAATTAACAATTATGTAATAAGAAAAACCTGAAATCATCAAGTAAAATCATGTGTAGTATTTTGAGAAATAAAAACTCTTACTAATATATCCGGTACAAGAATTATATTACAATTTTCATATTATCTAGACCAAATATGTCTTGCAAGTTGATGAACTTTTGTTAATAGTTATGTATATTTACCGTGGCACTAAGATTTCGGTCCTCACGACGACCTTGTACTATTTCATGTAAGCGCTGCTTTACGGATTGAATAACTTTGTTATTGGGGTCAGATGAAATAATCACTTCTGCATCTCGATATGCCTCGTCGAATCTTTTTATAACCCTACCAGTGCTTGACATCTGTTATACAATGTTTTATAACAACATATGTTTAACGCACTGTTGCAGTCTTCAATGACTTTTTCGTAATTGTTTAGCATTAAATAAGCGGCAGCTCGATTTTTGTAGCACACTCCTTTTTCAGCGTTGTTCTCTATTCCTAGTTTCAGTGCGTTTGTGTAGTAGTTCAATGCTTGCAACCAATCGCCTTTGCTAAACTCTTCATTACCCTTCTCTTTCCATTCCTGTGCCGTTATAACTCTTTTCATGGTGGAATATCTCTACAAAATAAAATATATGATGCATTATATATATGTTTTAATATATATGTATGTAGCAAGACTCGTCTGTAATATTTTATATTTTACCTCAAATGTGAAAAAGCACAGAGTATAAAACTGTTTCTAAATAATTGTATGCAAGTATGAGACATTAATAGATCGAAAATAAACTTGCGCAGTTAAAAACAATGATGCAATTGCTAGCGTGAGATCTGTAAACAACAGTTGCCAACATTTTTATATTAGAGAGCAAACTTTCGCTAGCATTGAAAGACACAAGTTTATTGTCCATCAATCATCCTTCCATACAAGCAAGAGTATTGGAATTAAATCAAGAATAATACTCGCCCCTCCCGCGACCCGTTAACTTTAATTCAATTATTGTCGATCGCAAAAGTTCGAGTTTAGATCGGCAATGGTTGATGACACTAGGTTCAAATATTTTATTTCGTTTTATCGCGAGATAAAATTACGCTTCGCTGTAAAAGTTAGGGACGATTTTCTCCCTTTCTAGCGTCAGGAATTTAAATTCTTTGATGAAAACGTGTCTGGGAAAGGCGTGCGAATTACGTGAAACGCATGAGGAATTTATTTGAGTAATGATAAATTAAGGGCATTTAACTTGCCGTCAATCGTGTATTTGTTTTTCGGTTTATATATACATCCAGTTTCTTGGATTTTTTAAACCAGTTTGTGACATGTTTCTTGTAAACAGACCGGTGTCATAAGGGTAAGCATAAGAAAATGAAGAGTAAAGCAACAATAATTTTGGATTCGTAAGAGGTCACAATCGACGAGATAAATATTACAGCTTCAAGTTAATTTTTCAGTTACATAAGAGAGGGAAAACATTATTAACGTATAAAAGTACGTCAGATATAGAATCTATTATAAAATTACAATTTATTATAAAATTAAAGTGCTATGTCATTCGGCGTTGCTCTTTTTTCATGCAACATGTAGCCCCCCCCCCCCTTGCACAATAGGCGATAGCGATAGCGACAGCGACAGCGACCAAGTTGTCGACCAAGGCCAAGCTACAGCATTGAGACACGGCTTTCGATAGGTTGAAAATTTTGTCGCTATCCCTATCCCTATCGTTATCGCCTTGCATCGTGTACGGGGTTTTCGATTTGTCGTATAACATGAGATGTTTCTAAACGTAGGTTTATGTGTTAATGTCCTGCAACTCATTCAGGAAAACTCGTGTACTGTTTAATCTACGATGGTGTTACTGACTCGTTTGATTCAACCGTTTCACTTGAGTGTCAATACAATAGCGTGATCGAGCGGAGATGAAACATTACGCCCTACTTACTGTTTCCATGATTCGTCGAGGTATTTTTGGGAGAAGAATAATAATCTCACATACACACACGTTTGTTACGAATACCTGGATTATATCGAATTGGATCACGTCAAATGCGGCAAACTTGAATGCAGATCGTAGGCGAAATAGAACAGAATGTAGATCCTTTACCTGTTGAATAGTTTCCTCTGTGTTCTCTCGTGTCGCTCGAGCCCTCAAATTTCTTGTGCTCGCTCTATGTTTACGATCCTAGGACTTTTCAAGGAGTAAATTAAACTGACAAGCATTATCCGAAAGAAGCACCGTGCGCCGTCTCGCGGGCATAAAATTTCGTTCTGAATAGCTTCTCGTAGCCACGTGCCCGGCGCGGGTATAGCTAATGATACAACGCTGCACGTCACGTGACTTGATCTAGAAATCATACGAGATTCTTTTCAAACCGCGTTCTTTTAAATCGCATGCGTTTTCTTCTCGTAGATGCACCAAGTGCGAGCGTCTGTATAGATCTGCAATGTGGCATAAGCTATTGCAAAGCCGAGTAATACAAATCATAACGGATTAAACAGAGATATTCTGCAAGTAGTGCAATGAGGAAAAATTGAAATCTCAGAAAAACAAATTATGGAGAGTGCACGGACTTGTGTGCGGGGAGACGAATCTGGAGGATGACATTTTAGAAATAATTTGGACGAGAGGAGCACCAATGACGAGAGCTATAGCCATTGGTTTCAGACGACGAGCAAGAGGTAATTAAGGACCGACGTTTCAGAAATTCGTGACTTGATGAATGCTTGTTCTTACGCAAACTTGAATCTTTCAGTTTCGAAACCAGATTGCAGAACATTGATTCCAAAGATCTGAATGAGCTCTGGTCAGCCTTATCCCAAGCAGTGAGGCGAGAATTTGAAGCACTGATAAAAATAGAGAAAAGTTGATATCTATATAAGTTTATCCCGTAGAGAACTTGCCGTGGAAAGAAAATTATTTCATTTAAAGAGGACACTAGGAAAACTTGTAGCAATTTATAAAAAATCCTTCTTTAATTTAACGAATTGCAGATTGGTATAATAATAAGCTTATATATACAAAATAGAATAATTAAAATATAGTGCAACTAAACTTGATATTAGCGTTTAGCAAGTGTCTCCTTGTGTACCCTTTAACATAATAAACGTGATATACGGCGCTTGCGCGCTCTTTACTAAATTGGATAAATGTGCCCAAGAAACTGTCCATGTCTTTCTGACTATCTGTAAGAACATGAGAAACACTGAATTCTTCCAGGATGGATCTTTCAGCAATTGAATCCGTTGTAGAATACGTAAAAGGTGTGAGTAACTCGTACACCTATATATAAATATAAATGTAAACATTATTATATATTATTATAAAATATGTATAGGTTGAGAGATTGATTGCCACAAGAACAAATTTTATCGGCGCATTAACCGGCATTTCCACTTTGCAAGAATCAGGCGTCGAAATAAAAATCGTCTATACGTCCGCGGCACTCTCCAAGCTTGGATTCCTGGCAGCAGCCAAGACAAAATTTTAACCTGCAAGAACTGAAATCAAGAATTCATAGAGATTTTCACAGAGATATAGCGAAACGATGCGGGCTTGTTGAGAAAGAATATACTTTTATAGTGCTTGAAAAAGTAAAAATATTATATTGGACAAAAAGCGCCGAAGCAAGTGTCTTGTAAATGCCAAGTTTTATTATTTATTAATATTATACTGTACACTATACTATCATTTACTACAATAATAAATAATATTTTATTGATATGACATTTCGATCTCAATTAACATTCACATATGATTCTCTTAATCGACATGTTCCATATTACCACTGCTTTGTGCCGATTCGTTTCCTTCGACATTTCCCTCGATTTTGTCCCATTCCACAGCAGCCTCTAGAACAAGGGATGTTAATTCCTTTAACTAGAAAACAAAGGCCAATAAACGAGCATTAAAACCATATAATTAGTATATATACACAGTATGCATGACGAGACGTTTCGACCGCACAGGGTCTTCTTCAGCCGTTATAAATTAAATACAATTGAATTCGTCGTGTTACAAAAATAAAAATAAAAATAAATTTTTAAGCCTAACGAGCCACATCACCATTCAATTGTCTAGCGAATACAAACTGAGTCTATGTCGATGCATCTGCGAAGTCAGAGTCAGATGAAATGTAGTCAGTGAGATTACGTAATTAATTCTTCGTTCGGAGGCGAGAATAAATCGGGTCCATTCCATAATTGTTCTTGGAATGTGTGATGTCGGAATGTAAAAAAGGTTTTTCTGTAAAGATCGTGTACACTGAGGTGATTGTCGCAAAGATAAAACTGTTGAAACTTACATTCGTCAGGACGTGGGGTGTGCTATGTAATGCTCTTTCTCGTTTCGCGGATGTCAAACGACTGTGCGGATTGTCGCGCCGATCGAAGTTATAAACAAATGTAACCGAACGTTCTTCGGAACAAATAACGATGTAAACGAACGTTCTTTAGAACTTGTGATTGGCTAATTCGTCAAGTATACTAAAATATGAATCGTCAAGAAATTCTGTGTCCGTATTGGAATTGATCCCATTTTTTTGTTCTTTAATATATAGCATTTCTGAAATGAGTCTTTTATGGAAATTAGGTTCGGAATCGAGTATCGATGTATTATCCCAATCAAAAGTGTGATTAAATTTTGTGATATGTTCAGAAATCACAGAATGTCTTGACGGGTCAGCTTTGATGTTTCTCTTATGTTCGTTTAGTCTGGTTTTCAATTGTCGTTTCGTTTGTCCTACGTACGAGGCACTACAATCTTTGCACGAAATTTTATAAATTACATTGTTGTTCGAAGTTTCAGGATTTTTATCTTTCTGTGCTTTTACGAACCTACTAAGATTATTGAGAACTCTGTATCCTATCATATGTTCCTCGTTGTTTAGTAAATGAGCGGCTTTGTTCGATATGTTTTTTATAAACGGAATGACTATGAATTTTTTATTTTGTATTGTGTCGTCACTATGTTGATTTGATGGTTCATTTGTGTTCGTGTATTTAAGTTTAGTGTTAATTAAGTACTTTAATCTCAGATTAACTTTCCTGAAGATTAATTCGAGAGGATACCCGTTATTCAATAGGATGTCAATAATTAATTCCAGATTTTTAGTGTGGTACATGGGGTGGGACAGCAAGGTAGCTCTGTCGACTAAACTAAATATTGTGCCTATCTTGTGGCAGTCTGGATGACTCGAGTAATAAGAAAGGTATCTACCAGAAAACGTTTTCTTGTGATACCAATCTATGTATAAGGTGTTATCAATAACATTCAGGGATAGGTCTAAAAAGTTTAAGCTGCGACCCACCTCATGTTCCACAGTAAACCTTAATCTCTCGTGATAATTGTTGAAAATGTCTACAATCTCTTGTATTTTATCGGAGGGTACTGCCATTATTATGTCATCAACATAGCGGCGATAAAAGGTCAACGTTAGTCCGGTCAGTCTCAGAGATGTTTTCTCTAGGTCTTGCATCACGACGTCGGCAACTATCGGGGACAATGGCGATCCCATTGGTGCACCGTAGGTTTGTCTGTATATCACGTTATTAAAAGTGAAATACGTAGATGTCAATACAAACTGTCAATCCGTTTATAAAAAACATATCGAACAAAGCCGCTCATTTACTAAACAACGAGGAACATATGATAGGATACAGAGTTCTTAATAATCTTAGTAGGTTCGTAAAAGCACAGAAAGATAAAAATCCTGAAACTTCGAACAACAATGTAATTTATAAAATTTCGTGCAAAGATTGTAGTGCCTCGTACGTAGGACAAACGAAACGACAATTGAAAACCAGACTAAACGAACATAAGAGAAACATCAAAGCTGACCCGTCAAGACATTCTGTGATTTCTGAACATATCACAAAATTTAATCACACTTTTGATTGGGATAATACATCGATACTCGATTCCGAACCTAATTTCCATAAAAGACTCATTTCAGAAATGCTATATATTAAAGAACAAAAAAATGGGATCAATTCCAATACGGACACAGAATTTCTTGACGATTCATATTTTAGTATACTTGACGAATTAGCCAATCACAAGTTCTAAAGAACGTTCGTTTACATCGTTATCTGTTCCGAAGAACGTTCGGTTACATTTGTTTATAACTTCGATCGGCGCGACAATCCGCACAGTCGTTTGACATCCGCGAAACGAGAAAGAGCATTACATAGCACACCCCACGTCCTGACGAATACATGTAAGTTTCAACAGTTTTATCTTTGCGACAATCACCTCAGTGTACACGATCTTTACAGAAAAACCTTTTTTACATTCCGACATCACACATTCCAAGAACAATTATGGAATGGACCCGATTTATTCTCGCCTCCGAACGAAGAATTAATTACGTAATCTCACTGACTACATTTCATCTGACTCTGACTTCGCAGATGCATCGACATAGACTCAGTTTGTATTCGCTAGACAATTGAATGGTGATGTGGCTCGTTAGGCTTAAAAATTTATTTTTATTTTTATTTTTGTAACACGACGAATTCAATTGTATTTAATTTATAACGGCTGAAGAAGACCCTGTGCGGTCGAAACGTCCCGTCATGCATACCGTGTATATATACTAATTATATGGTTTTAATGCTCGTTTATTGGCCTTTGTTTTCTAGTTAATTGTTAATTACACGAGCGTAGTTACTTTTTATCTATTTAATTCCTTTATCTCCTTGTTTTGCATGGTATCGTTCTCGCTCAATTTCTTTAATTGTTTCATTACTATGTCTGTTTCCACGAGTTTTTCAGCGACGTCTTTGAAAAGTACGACGTCGCAAAAAAACTGATGGGAACAGACATATTTAACGCACTTTCGATACCCTTATTGTGTAGTTACTCAATGCTTCTGACCAATCGCCTTTGTCAAACTCTTTATTACCCTTCTCTTTCCATTCCTGTGCAGTCAAATCTGACTCTGCCATATATATAGTGGAATATCTCTACAACACAAAATATATGATTCGTTATATATTTTAACATGGAAAGACTTGATGTAATATTTTTTATGTATTATCTTAATTGCGAAATACATAGAGGATAAAATTATTTCTATATAAATTACATGCAAATATGAGAGCATTTAACGTGCTGTCAATACGAGCATTTGTTTTTTTGCTTTTTTTTATGCATCCAGTTTTCTTGGATTTTTTAAAACCAATTTGTTACCTGTTTCATATAAACAGATTGGCGGCGTAAAAGTAAGCATAAGAAAATAAAGTCTCGAGCAATAAAATTTTTAGATTGGCAAGTCCAAGTCGACGAGATAAATATTACATTACACGAAAATTAACTTTTTAGTTCCATAAAGGAGGGAAATGTTGTTATTGCATCGTAAAAGTACATTGGATCTGGACTCTATTATAAATTATTACAGGATTACAGGATTACGGTTTATTATTAAATTAAGATGCTATGTTATTCGTCGTTGTTGTGTCTTTATGCAACATGAGATGTTTCTAATCACGTGTTTCTAATTTATGTTAATGCTCTAATTGCAACTCACTCAGGTGAACTCGTGTACTGGTGATAATAAATTCATATGCTTAAAATGGTATAATTATAATTGTGCAACTAAACCTATTATTTGCGTTTATGAACTTGATATTTGCGTCCCTTTACGTACCCTATAACGTAATATACGTGCCTATGTCATAAAGATCATTCTTTACTAAATTGGATATTATTTAAAATGTATCCAGGAGACTGCAGGTGTTTTTGTAACTATCAATGAAATTTTCAAAGATGCGAACGCGGCAATAGAATCCGTTATAGAATACACAAGTGAGTAGCTCGTACACTTGTATATGAATTTAAATGTAAACATTATAATATATAATTATTAAATATATATGTTAATTGGTTGCCACAAGATGAACAAACTTTATCGACGCCAACATTATCCGTTTCCACTTCGCAAGAATCGAGATGAAAACCGTCTATACGTCTGCGGCACTTTCCGAGCTCCATTGATTGCTGGCAGCAGCCAAGAAAAAAAATTGTAACCTGTAAGAGCGGAAATTAAAAATTCACAAATAGATTTTCGCAGAGACATAGCGAAACGACGCAATCTTGGCGAGAAAGAGTATACTTCTGTACTTGATGCAGCTAGAATGTTATTTATCATGGACAAACAGTGTTGGGTCAAAAAGTCTTGTAAATGCAAAGTTTCTTTATTTATTAATTATACTATACATTGTGCTGTCATTTATTAAAATAAAAAATAATTCTATTAATATGGCATTAAAATCCCAGTTAACATTTATATATAATTTTCTTAATCGACATGTTCTAATCTAAACTATCAATGTTTGACGCTTCATCACTTTTGTCGTTTGTCTTGATGTCGACTATATGCGCAGCAACCCGTAAAGCAGTACGTGCTAATTCCTTGATCTTGTTGTCTGGTACGGTATCGTTCTCGGACAATGCCGTCAGTAGTCCCAGTACGTCTGTTTTCATAAGTTTTGCAGCGAGGTCTATTATTGTACTTCTTATCATATTTAACGCAATTTCAGTACCCTTATGCCGTAAGTCACCGTCTGCATTAGTGAGTAAGTTGCATAAGAATTTTAGCGAAGGATCCGAATAGATTATTTCCTCGCAAGCCTTGTTGTTGACCGCCGTCAGCATGGCTACTGTTCCAGCCAATGCCTTAATGGTATCTATATCTGTATCTTTGTCCTCGAACAATAATGTAAGATACCCAACTTGATAAGATCTCTGCTCGCAATATTGAACAGCAACTTCACGGCATAATACCAAATTGTTTATGAGTTGTGCGGCCTTTCGTTTCAACATTTTGTTATCGTCACGCATATAGTCCTCGAATTTTTCAACTCCTGCCTCCTTGAATATATATTCTCGCATACTGTTGTTGACTCTAGCTAAATTCCACAAAGCTGTTAGAGCCTCGCATCTCTCATTTACGGAACACTCCAAATTCAGGAAATTTATGATTGTCCAAACAATCTCCATGATCTGATCAGGAAATGCAGGAAGCATCGTGTGTGCTAGATGGACCAGGGCTCGCGAAGCATGCTTCTTTCCCTCGTCTGTGTTACTCAGCGCTAACGACAATAATGCCTCCGCGCCGCCTTGTTGAACAACTATTTTTCTCAACTCCTGTTGACTGCATAACGCATGGAAAACGCGAGCTACCAATTCCTTGCAGTTCTGATTGTCCGTTTTAGCGAGTCTCGCCAGAGCGCTAGTCACACCGACCTCCACTAACGCGCGCCGACTTTTATTCATAAAGTCGTCCTCTTTGGGCTTATCTCTCCCGGGAAAATAATATTTGATAAACATTACCGATTCTATCATCTCGGGTATAAGTTCATTATCGTCATAAGCGCAACACAAGTTCACCAACATAATAGTGCACGTCGTAGAGTACCGATTGATCTTTAGTCTCGGTTAGATCAATAATTGCTTTTACTGCGGCTTGTTGTTGGTATTTGATCAACTCCTCTTTGACCTCCAAGTCGATAGTGAGATACCTCAGGCCCTTAATGGCCCATTCTCTCATCTCTTTTTCTTTTTTGGGATTAATCAAGAATCGTGCGCAAACATTGGTCAATTTCTTCATCGTTCGATCCCCGAACTGCGCCAACGGTTCAATAGCCGTGTAACTGCTTAAAATGCTTTTTTCAAACTTACTTATCATGCACAGACCCACTAACGCTCGAACTCGTATTGAATCATACGTAGAGAATACATACATGTTCTCCAATATATGTACACATCGACATATAAACACGTTGGCCTGTTTAAATTTGGTTATTGCGACAATGACACATTCACAAACCACTTTCTTTTGCAACACGTCATCCGATATAGCAATCATCTCCAACACTCCTCTTTTAATCATAATTGCATATGCAACTTCTAACGGACCGAACATTAAGGTTGTTATCGCAACCACTCCACGCACTTGTAAAACAACGGATTAACAATTTACAAATTTTTACGTAAAACAATATTTGATTAAAAGGAAATCAAGGCAGCTACAGTGTTATTTAATTTTCTTGGATGGCAAAATCATATTCTTCAATAAATTTTGATTAAACTCTTATAGTCGTATTTTAAATTAAAACTTGGAGAATGTACGATATCGACAATAGAAAAAGAAAATCTTCTTTGGCATTTTTGCTTTTAAAATAGTTTAAATTTCTCAAGTATGCTATGGTTAAAGAAAATAGTCGACCCTTTATTTTGAAACAATTAGAAAAGATCAGAAGTTACGAAATTCATACTTTGGATTCTGAGTCAGATGTAAGCAATTTATCCTTAATAAATTTCTCAATGGCGTCGATAAATTCTTCCTTAGCAGCATCATAGTACACGTTTTCATATATTTTTGTTAAACACATGCTGGTTTTAATTTGCGTGAGAGACGTGATGTTCATCGAGGATTCTTTGTATTTGTATTCTTCCGTTTCACAGGCTACCTCCATTAATTTTTGCAAACCGCCAAGGTCGACTAATCGTTTGGCCCAGCCTAATTCGGTATGATGAATATTACACATAATAAGGTCTATTATTGCGTCTCTAGTAAAGCCTGTTATCGTTCTATTCGCTATATTATTCATCAAGCATGACAAAATTGTATCAAGTTCATTCTTATGTGTTTCGCACGAAGTCTTGTCGGGTTTTGAATCGAGTTCATCGTTCATGCCGCTGTAAGTATTCAATATATTCTGAAATCAAATTATACGACAAAATTAATTACTAAAATACGTGTATGCTAACTACATTCTAATCAATAATATTTACCTGTAAATAACTTTGGGACTCTTCAACTCTATCTGCACATGTGCTGTTCATCATTTCCAGACACCGAAGCAAACCAATACATTTCAAAACGGACTCGGTTCGAATAATACTGTTTTTGCATAACTCGCCTAAAATACGAAACGCGTACATCGCTTTTTCGTTCTCTTCAACTTTTATAAGTTGTGCGAGTTTTGAAACACCTTCGTTCTTGAAGATCTCCTCGGCACCAGCTTCATCACGTGCGTACAGAAACAGATCCATCATAGCAGATTCATATTCCTCCTTATCCGCGCTCTCGTTAAATGCAGAATCCATCATTTGTGATATCTAATAAAATACAAAAATAAACGTATTTTTAAACATAATAATGTGTAATAAAAATGTAAATATCTATGAAAAATTATATTCGTATCAGGTAATTTCTATCTAAATATATAGTGTGACTATTATCCCGAGAGAAATTAATAATTATATAATTAAAAAAACAAACATTTTTTAATTTCTCAAAACAAGTTTAATATCTAGTGAAACAAAAATTCTTACTAATATATCCAGTATGAGAGAAATGTGTGATAATTTTTACATTACCTTTTACATGACCAAATATCATGTCTTGCAAGTTGATGTACCTTTGTAATAGTTATGTATATTTACCGTAGCTCTAAGATTTGGTTCCTCATGACGACCTTGTAAGCGTTCCTTTACGGATTGAATAACTTTGTTATTTGGGTCAGATGAAATAATAATCTCCGCGTCCCGATGTGCCTCCTCGAATCTCTCTAACGCTTCTAGTGCTTGACATCTGCGACACAATGCTTTATTACAACATATCTTTAACGCTCTGTCGCAGTCTTCAATAGCATTCTCGTAATCTTTCAGCTTTAAATAAACGGCAGCTCGATTTTTATAGCACACTGTTTTCTCAGCGTCGTTCTCTACTAGGTTTAGTGCGTTTGTGTAGTCACTCAATGCTTCTGGCCAATTGCCTTTGTTAAACTCTTCGTTACCCTTCTCTTTCCATTTTTCTGCAGTCATATTTGACTCTGCCATGATGGAATATCTCTACAACATAAAATATACGATGCATTATATGTTTTAACGTGGGAAGAATCTCTGTGATATTTTATACGTATTATCTTGATTGCGAAAGGCATAGAGTACATATAAAATTATTTCTAAATATTTATATGCAAGTATGAGATTAAAAGGGATCGAAAAATAACAATGCAATTGCTAGTGTAAGATCTGCAAATAAATTGTAAGCAACAGTTGCCAAAATTTTTATATTAGAGAGTGGAATTTATAATTACGACTGAATAATACTTTTAACCCACTGACATTAAATCAATTATTTATTGTCGATCGCGAAAGGGAGAGTTCGAGTTTGGATCGGCAACGATTTATGACACTACATTCGAATATTTTATTTCGTCTTATTGCAAAAAATGCAATTATGTTCGCTTTGCTGCAAAAATCTGGCGCGATTTACACTTGCCTGAGAAAAGCGTGCAAATTATCTGAGACGTGCGAGGAATTTATTTGCGTGATATCGAATCTCAACGTTTTTCTTTATATAAAGGCATCTAACTCTGGCCGTCAACCGAGTATTTGTTTATCAGTTTTTTTTACACATCTAATTCGTTGGTCTTTTCAAATCAGTTTGGATGTGTTTCGTGTAAATAGACCGGCACAATTGCCGGTAATGTAGGGGATGTATCACAAGAAAATAAAGACTCGAGCAGCAGTGTTTTTAAATTCGTGAAAGGTCACATTTCGATGAGATAAATATCACAGTTCACAAAATTTAATTTTTCAGTTACATAAAAAAAGGAAACTTTATTATCGCATCGTTAAAATACGTTCTATGTGGAATCAATTTTAAAATTGCGATTTATAAAATTAGAGTGCCATGCCATTTTGTCACTTTTTTCTTTATGCAACATGAGATTTGTCGTGAGATGCATCTAAAAATGTGCGTCAAGTTAATGCGCTAATCGCAACCTCGTGCCTCGTGCCTCGACGTGCCTCGTGTCCCGGGTAGAATTTTGTCGAGGCGTGCCCCAAGTCTGTAAAGGGCCTAAACAGGCATGCCCTAAAATAGGATCGCCAATATTGGGGCTAGATAGGCATGTCGTAAAATAGGCATACCATTGTCGGGCCTAGAAAGGGACTAGAAAGGCAAATTCTGGATAGAATTTCCTTAATAGGCCCAGAATAGGCACCGACATGGATGCCATTATCAAGGTCTGCAAACGTTGGGCCTAGAAAGGGACTAGAAAGGCAAATTCTGGATAGAATTTCCTTAATAGGCCCAGAATAGGCACTGACATGGATGCCATTATCAAGGTCTGCAAACGTTGGGCCTAGAAAGGGACTAGAAAGGCAAATTCTGGATAGAATTTCCTTAATAGGCCCAGAATAGGCACTGACATGGATGCCATTATCAAGGTCTGCAAACGTTGGGCCTAGAAAGGGACTAGAAAGGCAAATTCTGGATAGAATTTCCTTAATAGGCCCAGAATAGGCACCGACATGGATGCCATTATCAAGGTCTGCAAACGTTGGGCCTAGAAAGAGACTAGAAAGGCAAATTCTGGATAGAATTTCCTTAATAGGCCCAGAATAGGCACTGACATGGATGCCATTATCAAGGTCTGCAAACGTTGGACCTAGAAAGAGACTAGAAAGGCAAATTCTGGATAGAATTTCCTTAATAGGCCCAGAATAGGCACTGACATGGATGCCATTATGCAACGACGCCGCTAGGCGGCGCATAATGGTAAGACTAACTCGCAAGTAAATTTCAGTTGGGATCTAATATAAGCAGGCCTCCGGCGAAGCGAAATCATAACCCGGGTAGAACTTTAAAAGGGGGCCTGTAAAGGCCGTAGACAGTTTTTCCCCATTTCTGTCTAGGCCCTATCAGGGAAGCCTGGTTAGGGCCTGCACAGAGATGTAACGCTTGTGTAAGTCAGAACCTGATTTGTATATCTGACTAGGCTCTATTCTAGCACGCCTAACTAGGCCCTATCCAGACATGCCCAACTTGGCAAGTCCAATTTTGGCACGCTAAAAGAGGCCCTATCCTGGTACGCCTAAGTAGGCCCTATTAATAGGGCCAGTTGAGTATGTCCAAATAGGGCCTACTTAGGCGTACCAGGATAGGGCCTCTTTTAGCGTGCCAAAATTGGACTTGCCAAGTTGGGCATGTCTGGATAGGGCCTAGTTAGGCGTGCTAGAATAGAGCCTAGTCAGATATACAAATCAGGCTCTGACTTACACAAGCGTTACATCTCTGTGCAGGCCCTGACCAGGCTTCCCTGATAGGGCCTAGACAGAAATGGGGAAAAACTGTCTACGGCCTTTACAGGCCCCCTTTTAAAGTTCTACCCGGGGTGTAGTCTAACAATCCTATAGTAAAACTACTGGCTCGTTTGGCTTCACCGTTTTACTTTTACACGTTATACAATAGTTTTTGTATTACTTGTTTCGACGATATGTGCAAGTATTTTCGGGCAAAAAGTAATAATCTTACGTTTATACGAATACTTATATTATGTCGAATTGGATCACGTCACGCGGCGAGCTTTTATTCTGATCGTCGCAAGGAAAACAGAACAGAATGTAGAATCTTTACCTATTGAATAGTTTTCTCTTTGTAATGTTTTCTCGTATCGCACCTTCAAACTTTATCTTCTCGCCTCACGATTGTTTACGATCCCAGCACTTTTCAAGGACTAACTTGAACCAGCGAATATTATCCGATCGAGTACCGAGCGCTGTATGTCCCTCTGCGATAGAACTTCATCCTGATTGGCTTTTCTTAGCTACGTGATTGACTAATGAGACGCGCGTCACGTGATTTTCGAAAGCGCGCGCGCTCTCGGCCACGTGAAAGGTCATAGATTGATTTTTCGCAGAATGCGGAACGAGATGATATTGCGGCGATAAGCTAACGATTTTTAATTGATCGTATTTTTTAATTGTAATATTTGGACAGCGGCAGTGGCAGACAAGCGAAAGGCGGTCATTTTGGGATATCCAAGCACATCAAGCCATCATGCCTAATCTCGCATACTTTGTAACGATATGATAGTAAAAGAAATTTTTCTTTTTTAAATCGTCTAAATTGTTTCTATTTTCTAAAACTTTTGGACTATAGATAATAGCCCAAATAATAAATAATAGTCGGCTTCGAGATATATTCACAATATATATTATTACCAAAATTACGTTATTTTATTATCAGAAATACATTATTTTTATCACAAGTAATTTATTATTATTATTTATATTTCAAGTAATTATGTCATGTATTATTAATAAAAATAATTTAAAGTTTCACTGCATACAATTTTGGAGCCGATAGATTTTGTATTTCCTGCGGACGAATCTGAGCGGATTCAAGCCACATTTTTGCGACGTCGTAAACTGAGATATCTGATTTAAACAATTTACAGTTCTAGTCAAATTTTGCAGTAAAATTCTACCAATATATTTTCTAAAAATTAGTTCGTTAATTTTCTCAACTATTATTAGAACCTGCTTTTCTTGTACTACATGTATAAGAAATTATAAAATTAATATCACACATTATAAATTACTCCAAGTTGTTTCATACGATTGTAAAGGCCATGCACGTAACAAATTTTTAGTCGTAACCGTAAAAACCGTAAGAAAATTGACCAATCATAATAGATTATTTTTCGACCGTGAAAAGAATAATTGGTCGAAATGTTGTGTATTTAAATATTATAATTAAACTATTTCTTTAGTTTGATTATTATTTGTGTTTAAAAAGCTTCCGCTTGCGTGTACTTTAACGTGACAAACATACGGCGCTTACGTGTAAATTGCTCTTTACTAGATTAGAAATTATTTGACCTGTGTCGAGAAGACTGGCTATATGTTTCTATCTGCGAGAAAATGATGAGCAATGGGGTCTTCAAAGATGCTCGGCATTTGAATCTGTTATAGAAAACGTAAAAAGCGTGAATAGCTTGTACATCACCTATATAAGAATATAAATGTATATATTATAATATATATTATTATTAAATATGTACTTCGGTTTATTAGTTGCCATTTTGCAAGAATTAGACGCTTAAATGAAAACGTCTATACGGTCTATACATCCGCGGCACTCTCTGAGCTTCAGCGATTGTTGGCAGCAACGAAAAAAGAAATTTCAACCGGCAAGAGTGACAATCAAGAATTCAGAAAGAGATTATCGCAGAGCGACGACCCAAGCCTGTCGAGAAAAAGTGTACTTCTGTACTTGAAGAAGCTAGAATATTATTGGGGGTAAAAAGCGCAGGAGCAAGAGTCTTGTAAATGCAAAGTTTCGTTATTTATTAATTATACTGTATAAAATACATTGTGCTGTTATTTATTAAATAAAAAAAACAATTCTATTAATATGACATTAAGATCCCAATTAACATTTATATAATTTTCTTAATCGACATGTTCTAAATTATTAGTGCTTTGTGACAATTCGTCACTTTCATCGTTCATTCTGATTTTGTCCCATTCTGCAGCAGCTTCTAAAGCCAATTCCTTGATCTTGTCTTGTACAGTATCGTCCTTGCTCAATGCTCTCAATGCCCCCATTATGACTTCTGTAGCAATGTCTTTTGTACTTTTTATTATATTTAACGAAATTTCGATACCCTTACATTGTATATCACCGTTTGGATTAGAGAGTAACTTGCACAGGAATTTTAGCGAGGAATTCAAATAGAGTATTTGCTCGCAAGCCTCTTTGCTGACCTCCGTCAGCATCGCTACTGTTCCCGCCATTGCCTTAACGGTATCTTCATCCTTGTCGTTGAAAAAAAGTGTAAGATGCCAAATTTGATAAGGTCTCTGCTCGAAATATTGGACAGCAACTTCACGGCATAATACCAAATTATTTATGAGTTGTGCGGATGTTCGTTTCAATATGATGTTATCGTCATGCATACAGTACTCGATTTTCTCAAATTCTTCATCCTTGAATATATGTTTTCGCAAGCAGCTGTCGTTGACGCTAGCTAGATTGCACAAAGCTGTTAGAGTCTCATCACAATTCTCATTCACGGGACACTCCGAGTTCAGGAGATTTATGATCGGCCGAACAGCCTGCATGATTATCTGACTAGAAACTGCAGTTTCAGGAGATATCGTGTAAGTTAGATGGACCAGGGCTCGCGAAGCATACTTTTTTCCTTTGTCTGTGCCATTCAGCGATAACGATAACAATGCCTCCGTGCCGCCTTGTTGAATAACCATTTCTCTCAAATTATGTTGTCTGCATATCGCTTTGAATACGCGAGCTATCAATTCCTTGCAGTTCCAGCTGTCCGTTTTAGCGTGGTTCACCAGAGCGCTTGTCACACCCTCAGTCGCTAACACGCATCGTTTTTTTTTTTTACGAAGTCGTTGTCCTCTTTGGTCAGATATTCCTCGGAAAAATAACGTCCGATAAACATTACCAAATCTGTCATCTCGGGTATGAATTCTATCTTGTCAAAAGCGTCGCACAAGTTTACCAATATAATGGTCAGGCCGAAGATAACCGATTGATCGTTAGTCTCGGCAAGCTCAAGCATCGCTTTAACGGCTTGCCGGTCTTTGATGAACTCCTCTTTGACCTTGACGTGGCTAGTGAGATACGCCAGGCCTTCAACGGCCCATTTTCTAATGTCCCTTCTTTCTTTGTGATTAATTAAGACTCGTGTACAAACCTTGGCCAATTTCTTCGCCGCTCCATCAGCGAACGGTTCGATAGTCGTGCAACCGCTCAAAATGCTTTTGTCAAATTTGCTTAACTTGCAAAAACCCACTAACGCTCGAATCCGAATTGAATCGTCCTCAGATTGATACAGGCTCTCCAATATATTTACACTTCGAGATATAAACACATTGACCTTTTTATATTTGGTCACAACGGCAACGATACATTCGCAAACCACTTTCTGTGGCAATATGGTCATCCGTTTTTGACATAGCAAAGATCATCTCTAAAATCTCTGGTTTTAAGATAACTGCTTCCGCAACATCTAACGGACCGAATATTAAAGTTGTTATCGCAAGTACTATGCGCACCTATAAAACAATCAAGTAACAATTTGTAAATTTTTACGTAAAGCAATATTTGATTAATGAAAAATAAATCGAGGCAGTTACTTTATTTAATTTTGATGGATAATACGAAAAATCTTTGGTAAATTATGCTTCAGAAAATACGATACATGATAAAGTCATACTCAATAAATTTCGATTAAAGTCCGTTACAATCGTATTTTAATATATGTGTAAGTTACACAGTATACAATATCGACAATTAACAAAGAAATTTTTTTTGACATTTTTAATAGCTTTAAAGATTATAGAGTTTAATTTAAATTTTATAGATTTTAGAGATTATAGACTTTATTTTGAATTAATTTCAGTTATTTAAAAAAAACCGGTAATTTCAAAATTCATACTTTGGATTCTGTGTCAGATTTAGACAGTTTATCCTCAATAAATTCGTCAATGGCGTTGTTAAATTTTTCCTTAGCAACATCACTGTACATATTTTCAAATATTTTTGCTAAGCACATACTGATTAGAGTTTGCGTGGAAGACGTGATGTTCATCGAGGATTCTTTGTATTTGTATTCTTCTATTTCACTGGCTACCTCCAATAATTTTTGCAAACCGCGAAGCTTGACAAATTGTTCGGTCCAGTTTAATGCAGTATGAATGTTATGCGTAATAAGTTCTATTATTGCGATTCTAGCAAGTCCTGTTATCATTTTATTCGTTACACTATTCAGTAAGCTTGACAAAATCATATCAAGTTCATTCTTATGTGTTTCGCACAAAGTCTCATCGGGTTTTGCATCACGTTCATTATTCATACCGCTGTAAGTGTTCAATATGTTCTGAAACCAAAATATGCAATAATATTTTAATTACTAAGATATGTGTAAATATATATAACTGTACGTATTATTTCGTTCGATAATATCAACCTGTAAACAATATTGAGACGCGTTGACTATCTCTGGAGATGTGCTGTTCATGTTTTCCAAAAACCAAAGCAAACCGACATATCTCATAACGGACTCGGTTCGTTTAATATTGTTTTTGCATAACTCGCCCACAATACGAATCGCGCTACAAACCACTTTCTCATTCTCTTCAACTTTTATAAGTTGTGCGATTTTTAATACAGCTTCCTTCTGGAATATCTCCTCGGCACTAGCTTTGTCACATGCGAGCATAAGTAGAGAAGACATAGCGATTTCACGTTTCTTCTTTTCTGCGCTTACGTTAAATGCTAAATCAAGCATTTGCGATATCTAATACAAAGTAAAAATATGCGTATTCTTAAACATAATGATGTGTAATAAAAATGAAAATAACTATAAATGATATTTGTATTATAATATTTGTATTATGTAACTTCTATCTACATAGCAGGTATGCTATTAATTAAATAGCAATTAATAATTATATAACAAAAAAAACTTAAATCAATTTGTCAAATCATGTGTAGTATTTTGAGAAATAAAAACTTTTAGATACTAATATATCCAGTACAAGAATTATGTTATAATTTTTATGTTATCTAGACCAAATATGTCTTGCAAGTTGATGAATCTTTGTAATAGTTATGTATATATACCGTGGCAATAAGATGTGGGTCCTTACGACGACCTTGTACAATTTCATGTAAGCGCTCCTTTACTGGTTGAATAACTTTGTTATCGGGGTCAGATGAAATAATCATTTCTGCATCTCTATATGCCTCCTCGAATTTCTTTAACGCTTGTAGCGCTTGGCATCTGCGATACAATGCTTTATTACAACATATCTTTAACGAAGTGTTGCAATCTTTAATAGTTTTCTCATAATCGCCCAGCTTTAAATAAGCTGCAGCTCGATTTCTGTAGAACATTCCTTTCTCAGCGTTGCCCTCTTTTAGTATTTTCAGTGCGTTTGATGTGTAGTTACTCAATACTTCTGACCAATCGCCTTCGTCTTCATTACCCTTCTCTTTCTATTCCTGTTCAGTCAAATCTGACTCTGCCATGGTGGAATATCTCTACAACACAAAATATATGATCCGTTATATGTTTTAACATGGAAAAATTTTCTGCAATATTTTAAATGTATTAAGGATGTATGGGTGCTATCTCAAAAGCATTACCAAAAATCTAAAAATTTCATAGATTGTTCTATTATTACGTCTAAGTATCTGTGTAAAATTTCAGCACAATTCTCTTACTGGTTTAAAAGTTATTGTAATTAAGGATGTATTAGAGGTATTTTAAATATATTCAAGAAGTGCTGTAAATTGTTTCTAAATTAAATTAAAAATACTCTGTAAAATTTTGAAGTTATTTAAGAGTTATTTAAGTTTAAAGTTGATAAAATTAACATGATCCTTTATAGAGAATCGACACTTTGCTGTAAATATAAATAAAATACAAATAAGACATTAAGATATTTCCTAAAATTTTTTTTACGTGTAAAACATACATTATTGATATTGTATTTTAAGTTTCAAAATTTTTTGCCACAAAAAAATTTTTTTAATTGTTTAAACAATGCTAATTATTTAAATGACAAAAAATCATACTCAAACTGTTAACGGTAATCCCTTCTAACATATAAAAAATTTTGAGTTGTTTGACATACGTGCAAAGTCTTCTTTTATTGAAAAGTTTAACTTTTAGCAAGGACTGTACGACACATACATCCTTAAGTTAATTGCGAAATATATAGATAATAAAATTTATTTCTAAATAATTACATGCAAATATGAGAGCATTTAACGTGCTGTCAATAGAGTATTTGTTTTTTTGCTTTTTCATACATCCAGTTTTTTTATTTTTCAAACAAGTTCGTTACATGTTTTATATAAACATACCGGCGGCGTAAGGGTAAGCATAAGAAAATAAAGTCTCGAGCAACAAAAATTTTAGATTCGTAAGTCAAAGTCGACGAGATAAATATTACATTATACGAAAGTTAATTTTTCAGTTCCATAAAGGAGGGAAATATTGTTATCGCATCGTAAAAGTACGTAATTGGATCTGGAATCTACACTCGTATAAATTATTACAGGATTGCAGGATTACGGTTTATTATAAAATTAAGATGCTATGTTATTCGTCGTTGTTGTGTGTCTTTATGCAATATGAGATTTTTCGTATAACATGAGATGTTTCTAATCACGCGTTTATGTTAATGCTCTAATTGCAACTCACTCAGGTGAACTCGTGTATACTGTCCCTACAATAAAATTGCTGACTCGTTCGGTTTAACCGTGTCACTTGAGTAAGTCATACAATGGCGTGCAAGCGGAGATGAAACATTACGCCCTACTTGTTTCGACGATTCGTTGAGATATTTTCATTTTGACCCAATACGTCATATATATATTTATATTTAAAAATAAATATCTATATACATTTATATTCATATATATTTATATTTAAAAATAAATATCTATATACATTTATATTCATACATTTATATTCGTACATTTATATTTTAAAAATAAACATCTATATACATTTATACATTTATACATTTATACCTTTATACATACATTTATACATTTATATCATTATACATTTATACATTTATAGTTGAATAAATATTAAAAGGGAAAAAAAACAAGAGAGAAAGAGAGAGAGAGAGAGAGAGAGAGAGAGAGAGAGAGAGAGAGAGAGAGAGAGAGATACTGCCTGAGGCACAGCCCCCGCCCTAGGTCAGCGCTGTACCTAGCCTCGCACTCAATGATTTTCATTGATTGACCAAAACCAATCAATCAATCAATCTCTCTCTCTCCCTCCTCTATCTTCCTCCCTCCCTCTCCCTCTACCTCCCACCCTCCCCCTCCCTCCCTCCCGCGCTCCCCCACCCTTCCTCTCTCCCTCTCACCCAACAATGACATGCTGAAATGAGACCGGCACTACTACCATGTGAAAAACTCCATTGATTTTTTAGATTTCAAGTTGCCCGTTCTCAGCCTTTAATTGCTCGGACAGCAAACGGTTCTAGGAGGTTGTGAGCTACATCGGTAGGAAGAAAATACCACAGTTTGGAGCGATTCTGACGTGGTCCAAAAAACAGCCGTATTGACACCCCTCCTTTCCTGAATATTGTGCTATTTATAATAGGTATTACTATTGTACATTAGATAATATTTAAATCCTTTTTCCCTGTTAATAATGAAAATCAATTTGTTCCGATGATATTTGCAGCGAAATAGGAAGGATTAATTATACAAGTAATTTGAAGCACAAAAAGGCATCTCAAGAGGTAATCCCTGGATATGTGCAACCTCTTGGACAGGACTCGCGTCGTATTCTATTGAAAAGTTATAAGGAGCCATCACGTTGCAGTTTATCTGCGCTTCCTGTAAAGTATTCTAAGAAGTCTATTTTTCATCATAATATTTATTGCAATGACATTTTACTTTAAGTATTAAAGTATTTATTTTGTATTATATTAATTATATTTTATTTTTACAGAATGAAATACTACTAAAAATATTTAAATATTTAGATTTGGTAACATTATGCCGCATGAATGAAGTAAATAATGGGCGCTTTGATATTTTAACGCGGGATCCTCTACTCTATACACGTTTGAACATGCGATGGATTAAATCTGACAAATATATGTGCAATATATTTTGTTATTTTACACCTAGATGTAGATATTTGCAACAATTAGATCTTACAGGAAGCTACTTTGATGTTGATGATTTCGTAAACTTTCTTGATAATTGCGGCAAGCGTTTAACGCATTTAAGATTAAGAGACTGCCGGCATGGACTTAAATCCTGTCTTACTTAAAATTTCAGAGACATGCAAAAATTTGAAAGGTAACTATGCATATAGTATATGTATACAATTGTCAAGATTATGGGTAAATTACATAACAACTAATACAAATTTTTTTTAGAATTGGATCTAGATTCTTGTGATCGCATAGACGACGAAGGATTTTCGTATCTCGAAAGGCTAAATAATTTGGAACATATAAACTTTTGTGGTACACGTATAACAACTGAATGTCTTTGCAAAATACTGCATAATAATCAACGGATGCGTGAGTTACAATCGTACTGTATAAATGATGCAGTTCTAATAGAGTTGGCAAATTCGTGTCGTGACTTGGAAGTAATATATTCACTGCAACCATATGGGTTATATCACAGGGTTACATCTCAGGGTATTAATGCTCTCGCCAACTGTAAGAAATTACAAAAAGTGTTACTTTATCTCAGTCTGTAAGTGTGTGTGCTACATTTTTTTTTAAAATACACATTATTGTATTCTTTATTTTTGTTTGCTCCTCTTGCGAGCATCTTGAAAAAGTTACATGAATTTTTTGTTTGCAATTAAAATACTGTACTAATTATATAATTTTTGTTACGGAAACTCAGTTACTGATGACAGCTTATTTAGATTATTTTCTTCTTATCAACACTTGCAAGAAATTTATTTGTTCAACGCTGTCCTCACTGATCACCGGTTGGAATTACTAGCGCAGTGCAAAAACTTGAAGATGTTATATCTTTTTGCAGTGAAACTTGATATACCTGATAATTGTTCCGTTATTTTGAAACAATGTCCTAAACTGCAGGAGTTTTATCTCAAATACTGTAATATAAGTGATTACATAGTTAATCAATGGAAGGAAAGATATCCGCATGTGTCCGTCTATACATATCAATAAAATGAAGTTTATGTTTACTATTTTAAAATATAAAAATTAATAATTTTTTTTTATTTAGCCGGTGCACAAGATTGTAAAAAAAGTTAATGTTTAATAAAAACAAAATAGTCGTATTTATTTATAATTTTGTTACTTTTGAACACTTCTTTCTGTTTCTTTTTTCTTCATAATTTGACTTTTTTGGGAAATAATTTCATTTTTTAAGAAATATTGCAAAACCTACATTAATAACATCGTCAGTAAATTCTTAGTTTTTTTTTTGCAACCGCATGTCTCTTTCAAGAATTCGTTTGAAATTTGATCTCCTGTTATACTTTTTTTATAGCCACAGTTTTTAAATATGTTTCTGTGAAGTTTTTGTTGTAAATTTTTATATTTTCTTGAAACTAAACAACTCATCAAAGCTATCCCAGTAAGCAAGAAACATTTCAACTACATTGCTGCAGCAACGCGTTAATGCAATATAGTTGAAATGTTAATTGATGTTATTTGCTTACTGGAATACATAATATTGGTTGACATATATCAGATGCCGTTTGAGTTTCTCAAATCATTTTCTGATTTTTACCCGCTGAAATTCAAATCTGTCAGTGAAATTTTTCTGTTACATTTGGTTTTGACCTCAAAAAATTGAGGTCAAATGTGGGAAAAAAAAACGGGCATGTATAAAAAATACGTTATTTGGACAGCTCTAGCATTTAGGGGACTCGTTACAAAGTTTTGTCCATGGAACTTTTTGCATCATTTTTTGATGCTCTGCAATTCTATAATAGCCATGTCTGATTGCTGTTCATTGGGGACCTAATTTTTTATATGAAACTGGGCATAGTCCTTTATTAAAATTTGTCCAAAAATTTGTGTCTAACTGTAAAAGCGAATACTAAAATATTTTTTATACAGATGGAAAATTCTGTATAAAATTAATTTGATTAATACATTAAAATATATAAAAATATACACGGAAAAAAAATTTACTTGTTTCAAGTAAAATTTCATTGCTTTAAAGAAAAAAATTACTCCAATAGTCCCTAGCAGGAATTTACTTCTTTTAGGGAAACAACATTCTTGTTGTTAGTAAATTTTTTTCTGGAACAAAAGAATTATTTCTTTAAATATAAATTGTATGTTATAAAAAGAAATGAAAATTACATCAAAATAAGAAAATGTTATTTACGGGGAATCATGCAAATTTAAAAACGCAAAAAAATTATTATAGGACTAAAGATAATTAAAGATCAACTGGATTATACTGAAGAAAATACTTAGTATGCTCAGGTTAAGTTTATTTAATAAGTACAAAAGAAATGATTAAATAAATAAATGTAATTAATTCTAATTAAAGCCATTTTAATGACTTTAAATTTAGCTTAAAGATTTTAAAATTAATAAAAAAATAGGGACTACAGGTAATATTCGCTTATTATATGGACTACATAATTTTTTAAAATTACGTAAAAATATATATCAGTCGATAATGATGAATGATGATAATTATCCAATAATTAGGTCTATGTGTGCCATGATTTGTATAGTATTTATTTGCTAACTGATTATTATTTTTATTAACCTGACATTTTGAAAAAAGGTAGGAATTTTAACTGATACAATTATTTTATTATTTAATTTTTGCCTGCAAGTCTTAAGAATCTCACAGAACATGTTGAAATTGTGTATAAAATTATTTATATTGTTTTATATATTATCGTATGTACTGAATCTTGAGATTGCAACAAAGTTTACTGGCTCTTATTATCATTTGTTCAAACGTATTTAAATAAATGTAGATATTATAAATGTATTTAATTTATATCTTTTATGTACAAGATAAATTTTAATACAATTAAAAAATTTATTTAATTAATAATTTTTACGTTTTAATTGTGACATAATTAAGGGACACGATATTGTCTCGCGCCTAGTGGAAAAAGGAAACACGCAAAAACGCGAGTAAAGATCAGTCCAGACAAACTTTCATAGGTGCATAAGCATATGCATTAAGAAATGGACTGGTCTATTTTCTTATGCACATGTATATGGACCAATCAATTTTCTTATGCTTATGTTTATGCTCTATGCAAGTTTGTCCAAATAGATCTTAAAGGCCATCGCAAACAAAATGCATAGCTTATCATAAGCGTAGCATAAGACCGCTAAACCAATGAGCCTCCAGCATAAAGTCGCCATATTTATAAACATAAGATGCTCATTGGTCCAGCGGTCTCATGCTTTGCTTATGCAGCCTATGCAGTTTTGTGTGCGATGGCCTTAAGCGCGCGAGGCGAGTACGATAGGATTTTACGATTCTCGTGGTCGGCGACGCTAGCTTGCGAGCACACAGCCGCCGCACAGTCAGATGGTGGAAAGCAGTGGTCCCAGCAGCGGTGTCAACGAAATAACAGCATTGTGTAGACCTATTATTGTATTGCTGATAAACAGTAAGTAGTATGAAACTCGATAGAAATTAGTTTTTTTCATTAATTTTTTGATTCAGTTCCGAGTTAAATGTCCGGTAGATAATTAATTCTTATATTCACTGTGCGACTTATTGTTAGATCGCTACAACCTATATCAGAAAATAAGATAAAAGATATACATTAAATAAATAGAAAAATATATTTTGAAAAATTTTAGTCATTTGAAAGCGTAAGCGTAAGTGTAGCGAACGTAAGCAATTTAAATTTTGCAATTATTTTTCTTTGGTGCAACGTGTGTACGCCGTATGTTCTTCTACCGTGTGAAACACACATTACCACGTGGTGGAACATGTTATAACGTGTATCGAAAAATGAGATAAAAGCATTGAGTAAGATAAAAAATACATTTCGGAAAATCTTAAACCCATTCTACAATAACTGTAAGAGTAGGCAATAAGACGTAAGCAATAAAAGTTGACCAAACAATTATTTATTCTTGAATTGTAAAAATCTTATTAGTCATAGGCATACTCCCAGGTAACACATACACATTTTAGAAATGTTTTTTAAGCGTTTTTCCGAAACGTTTTATAACCGATTTCTAGAAACGTTTCTCATGAGTAAAAATATCCATTCGAAAAACGTTCGATGGAACGTTTCTTTCCGATAAAATAACGTTTCAAAAACTATTATAGAAACGTTTTGTTTTAATGATAAAGACATTTTAGATAAAGACATTTAAAATTCTTACTTTTCACGTCTTTTGAACGTGTTTATGACGTCTTTGAGACATGCGTGAGAATGTTCTAGAAGCTTTATGCATATACCATCTATGACGTCTATTCTTTTTCAAAGAAATTCCTGAACTGGTGCACATTCGTGCAATAAGTTAAGGGGGAATATACACCTAGCAGGGTCCAAAAAATCGATTTTTCAATTTTTACATTTTTTTAATGTTTAATATGTTAAGAATGTCTGGTGAAAATTTTAAGTGAAATTTCCCAAAAATTACAAAGTTATAGCCTAGAAAGTAAATGCATTCGTTGGACGGGCGCTGCGCCGCGTCGCGCGTCGGGTCGCACAGGTAACAGCACGACGGCGACGCATCGCTCAGGTAGCACAGTCTAACCGTCCCTTCAGTCTTATTGTGCTCCGATCCATTGTGTTTCTTGGTATAACGGTATTTTATTGGTCTTGCATAGCCTGTCACTGTTATATTTTAAACGCAACGACCATCCTGACAGAAACTTAGCGTGCTTTGTCAGTAGCTTGCCGTTCGTGTATAGCTGTGCGTTAGAGCAAGTGCCGAAGCCTGCGTTTGTGAATAAAGTATTCAGGAGTAAAGATGGAAGAGAAAAAAAGTTTCTAGAGAGAGCCACAGATCGGGGGGAATTTCGGAAAGATCGCAAAAGGAAGAAAATGCCGCCTGAAAATCGATACGATGCAGAAAGAACTGAATTGAATGTAAATGCCAGTGCCAAAAAATTGAAGGGCGCACGAGACGTTCCAGTGCCAGAAGAATTAAGCATCGGATATCGAATTTTGAATTTTGTGATAATGTTTTCTGCTTTGTCAGAATGTATGAAATGCAAAACGTGCGGAGGGTGACGTGCAGTTCAAATCAGAAAGCATCCGAAGACTGGGATTCAAAATTTTGGTTTTGCGTTCATCATGCCAGCCGTCTTCCATACCTTCGTACCCTTATATGGGCAACTTTTTACCATTATATACAGCTCCACAGACAGCAAGCCTGAACATAAATTATTACCCCGAAGGCTCCAACTCGAGGTGCAAGTGACAACAAGCAAAAGCTAAAGGGGAACTGCGTAATTTTCGTCACGATTATTCTTATTCGGCATTACCGGACTCGGTTTTGAAGGTCATCAAACCAATATACGAAAACTTCAGTAAGGATACGTTGTTGGATCGCTGTATTGGTGATTATACGCAGAACAGCAACGAAAGCTTTAACCAATTAATTTGGAAGAGAGCTCCAAAAATGATGCACAGCGGGGCTGCAATTGTTGAAATTGCTGCGTACACAGTAACTTGCATATTTAACAATGGAGTCACATCATTACTACAAATAATGAACGTCATGGAAATTTTTGTTGGACCGAACGCACACATGTACGCTGCAGGCGAAGATGACCGCCGCATAGCGCAAGCCGAGGTATGAGCGCAAGAACAAACGAAAGAAGGACGACTACGGCGTCGACAACAAAATTTAGAAGATATGGGCGTACCTTCCACTTCGGAAAACCTATATTATGGACCAGGTATCGATGACTCTGTGTAAGTTGAACAAATTTCATAATTTATCCATTAAAATGTTTTCAATCGCGTTTTTTCTCAAAACAACGTTTTTTAAACTGGTACCCTAAAATATCTTGAAAACCACTGAACCGATAAACTTGGACTTTTTCGTGGTTATTGTACACATAATATACATAATTATACATAATTATCTATCGTGTGTCATAGGATTTTTTTTTTTGAAAATCGCTACGTTGAATTCAAGCGCCCGCCATTTTGTAAAAAATCGATAGTTTTAAAATCAGCTATGATTTCACTCCAAAGATAATAGTATCCATTTTCATTTCTTGTTTGATTTCCCGTTTTAGATGTTTTTTGACGACTTCCCGCTGAGAACCGTTTTGGAATATTTTTTTACGGCACTCCGTAGACGACTCCAGTAAAGTTGCAACAATTTTTAATAAAAAAAATTTTAAACATTTTTAAAAGTGTATATTTTTAACTACAAATAAACCCGGACCCGATAATTCCAATAGTCCCCTGAAAAAAATTCCCAAAAATTACCTTCTTTTTTCGTTTCTAGGTGTATATTTCCCCTTAAAGTAAAACAAAATTGTACTTGTCTTGTACTCTAACTTAATTGCATTACTGATGTGCACCAGTTCAAAAAGTTCTTCAAAACGAAACACGTCTAAATGTTCTTTTAATGGCCGTTTAACGTTTAGCAGAACATTTGATTTGCAACTGTTGGAAGTTTTTAGGCTCAGATTTGTCCGATGACAAATAGATTAAGGCCAGTAGGACAAAATTAATTTAAGTAAATAAGTTGATATATGTGCGTGGATAAAATAATTTGTGCAATAGTAATTAGTGCAATATAAAATTAAATGTTTCAAAAAAAGATATTAAAGCTACTATAAATATATAGATAAAGCAAATTATAATTTTGAAAGAAAAAATTTAACAAATAGGTATTTTTGTTAACTGTAGAAACGTAAAAAATACGTTTCTTAAATCATGGTTTCAAAAACATTTTTGTTTAAACATTTTTTAATGGTTCTTTACGGTTATGTAATTATGTATACGTTCAAAAAAACGTGTATGAAAATAATATGTGCTACCTGCTTACGCGTTTACATCTACTTTTACGACTATTGTAGAATAAAACGTTATATAGTTATTTAGAAATTAAGCGTAAGTCTGGCGAATGTGAGCAATTCAAATTGTGTAATTATTTTGTTCTTTTATTTGTGCTCGTGCACGTGTGTGCCACGTGGTAGTAGAAGAACACAGAGCTCCCGATATTTCAGATTTATAAAAGAACATTTTTCTACATTAAGGTAGTTCGATGATGAATGGCCGAAGTCAAAACAATGTTTATGATTTTTTTATTTATATCATTATAAAAAAATAGGATTACGCATCGCAAAGCTTCGTAATGACGTAAAAAGACCATTAGTAAGTAATTTTTACGTTGTAGAATAATATTTTGCCTGAAATAGATTAAAATAAAGTGTGTTTAAGGCTCCTGGTCCCTGAGCCGAGAACTCCGCGGTGACGGTGGCGACGTACCGTCTCGCGGTAGAAATAAGAACTATCTCCTCTCACTCTCTCCAATGGAGAATAAGCGAGAAATGTTGAGAATTGACACGTTGAGAATTCTTGCGTAGTATTTCCAAATAAAAAGATATTTGCTTAAAATAACACTACAGATCACTTCAGCACACTTCGAAAATACTTCGAGTTCTTCAGATTAGCAAGGAAGGTACTAAGTACGTTCAAGGAGTCTTTACCACTCTTTCCGAGTTGGCAGATCGCGTGTGTTTCCCCCCCTCCCATGTGTCCCCCCCATGGGATCGTACAGGCTTCGTATCACGTTCGTTTTACGGTTATTTAATAATTGTCAAGGAAAAGGGATACCAGCCGAAGTATTTTTGAAGTGTCCTGAAGTGATCTCAAGTGTTATTTTGTGCAAATATCTTTTTATTTGGAAGTACCACGCAAGAATTTTCAACGTGTCGTTTTCTCGCTTCTGACGTTACGATTCAACATGGCCGCGGCAGGTACTCAGGAGCCTTATTAACGCGTCGCTTGACTAGTTTTCAACTTTAATTATTAATTTAAAAAAAACTGTACGGTGGATCGTGTTATCTTCAACTATAGACTTTCTCACAGTGTCTTCTTTCCATCGATATATATTGTTCGGACATTTTTGGTAAAAGATTTTTCGCAAACTCGTGTTATTCATAGGAAAATAACCTCTTTTCCTATTAGACCAACGTTAAAATCATTAAAATCACTTAATTTTGAAATTTAATATCTTGAGAACGGGACGGTGAATTATCTTTTTTTGGGCTTAATCGATTCAGGAAAGTTCCTTCTTTCGATATGAAAAATAAAACCTATCACTTTTGGCAAAAGTTGTTTTCATCATCGAACTACCTTAACAAAATTAAAAAATAACTGTTATTTTCATTAAAATAATTAATTACTTAATAATAATATTCAACACACACATGCAGACTATGTAATAATTTCAGTACTAACAATGCGAATAGAAGCAAGATAAACTTATTGTTAGATTATACATGTAATCTTAACGCTATAATTATTAATATGTATAATATTATAGTGCATTTTAGCATATGCTAAAAAATAAAGGATTATTATTTTCCATATTTTTTGCATTTTTTTAGAGAGACGACATGACAACCCACAATAAATCTTTAAATTGCGAGAGTTGTAGTCGATATCCTTACATCGGCAGGGTTTCCGTAGGAGAAAAGGATAATGTTGACTTTGTCTATCAATTTGTGAAGAAAGTGTATGTTACCACGAGAAAAAAACATCAGAATTTTAGCATATTCTATAATTGCCGTGACATAATTGGACCACCCAATTTTGGCCGCACAATTTCATTTTAAAATGTTTTTTTGGAGAAAAAGAGGTATGTGTATTTCCTGGTATTATCTGTTATTGTCCTGTACAAAGTAATCGCTATCTATAAATTTATGTACAAGATTTTCTATTTGACACATTTCGATTTTCTAATGTAGCCGAGAAAGTATGGTTTCGATATTTCAATATCTCCGTGGCAAAGCAAAGATTTAATGAGATCGATTATTGATCGTACTCCATGGTATACACGGGACCATATAACGATCGAAAATAATTATATTGGTATGTAATATTCGAATCGATAAATAAGATATTGTTAAAAAAGATACGTTTTTGTTGAGAAGAGAGTATAATTATAATTTATATTTTAAGATATCGAGTTTCATGAAGCTGTATATCCAGTCAGAGTCTCTATTTACGAAATATATAATCCTGGAAGCGTAATTCAAATTTTGGCTCAAGAAGTTCCAATAATCACTGGATTCAGTTGTGGGATGAATTTTTTCAGATATTATCCCGCAATCAAGATTATTTTCTCCACCGTTATCGTAATTCATGCGACTTCAAAACTAAAATGCTCAGACTAGTGTTTAAGGATCGCTCACGGATAGCGGATGCAAAACTGGGATGCTGTG